>CATIWO010427701.1:0-12384 GCA_949673435.1 Macaranga tanarius
AAATAAGTAAAGTCCAATTACTTTAAACTAACCATTTAAGCAAAGCCGAAATTTGCAGTCATACAAACACAGCCCAAATTTGAAAAGGGGGCAAATAACTGAATTCCAAAAACCAGTTGGTTCCACAGTGTCCAACAAGAACTAAACAATAAGTTAGCTAGTTTCTTTAACCATGTCATTGATTTCTCAAACAAAAAAAGATGCACCAATCTTTCACCAAATGGTGCAAAATACTGCATTGTGAATAGCCAAGAAAGTGCCTATTGTTTTATTCAATTACTAGTGAAACATAATACTCTAAGGTTTAAACAAATATATATATGAGATTACATGTGATTTGTAAGTAGGACGATGGACCCCCTTTTTTGTAGTGTAATAAGATGGTAAATTTCGTTGTGTACGTATGTATATCTCAAAGATAAATGGAATGTGACAAAATATGGTTCAAGCACACTTTCGTACGCTTGCAGAGTCACCTTCAATTGTGTTCTTGGGAAATTTCCAGTGATCTATAGAGACTATCATGGAAGATTTAGACCAAAATTTTTTTTAAAAAAAAATTACAATTTGTAAACGTTCATTACCAAAATTCTTTTGGATTCATAATATAATATGCCTTTTATTTGGTTCTTAGCAGTTGGATCAAAATCGGTTGCTTTTTGAAGTTATTCATAATCTTACAGTCTAATTATTAATTATAAAATTTTAAATTTTAGTTGTTAACATTTAAAATTAATTAATAATTTTGCAATACATAAAAAATTAGACATACTAAAAGTTATGAACTACCCAATGGCAGCCAATTATAAAAGTGATTTCCATTAAATATTAATGAACAAAAAGAATTGAACAAACCCTCAAAAAAAAAAAAAAAAAAAAAAATTTGAATTTAAAATTTTTCTACTTCTCACATTAAATACAATATAAAAAACACCAATCAATTTTCGCCCTATTCTCAAATAATTGAGTCACAGTTTGATCTATAATATTTCCGCAATTCACAATAACATGTGGTTTCAATTGTTTCAAATTAATGATATTAATTAATCTCTAAAAGTTGTGCATATACAATATTTTAGTCCTTAGCAATGCAAAATTAATTTGATTATAGTTATCTTCTTAAAGATTTTAAATCTTATCTAGTTATGGCCTTTGCTATATTTTGAAAGAGAATGATGTGCTTAAATAAATTAAATGCATAACTTTTTTTTTTTTTTTTTGGAATAGAAACAAATCTTTGGAGCCATTTAATTGGTTAGCCACTCTTCCTAGAAATTTCTTTACAACATAATCACATGGCCTTCATATAAACTCTTGTGAATATTTAACTTAAATGTACCATTAGACCCTTCTTTTTTTCTATATATATATTTAACTTAAATGTACCATTAGACCCTTCTTCTTTTTCTATATATATATAGACTAACATGCAATATCATGATAGTGAAATGCAATGTGTATGCATTCTTTTTGGGCTATTTTTTGTAGGTTCGGTTTGGTTTGGCTATTTTCTTAAGTTGTATTTGTACTTTGCACATATACTATGCTCTGCATGACTTTCGTTCTGTATCTTTTCCACATTTTTTTTTTCTCTTGGGTCCACTCTCTACAAAGCTTCTCACAAGGGATGATTCCTGGCATCTGCTTAAACAACTACATATTGTCACATAAGAAACAAAAACCCAAAAGTAAACAATTTAGAAGCCAGTAATACTTTATACATTTTTTTTAAAATTATATATCACTTTCTAAATAATAATTAATTTTTACTAATTTATTAACAATTCTTTATCTAATATATATTTTTATTTAAAAATCTAATATTAATAAAATATATAGTACAAATTATTAAATATTAAATAATATATGATATTAGAATAACACTATATTTCAATTACATTTTCTTTAAAAATATTAAAATAAAAGAAAAATATATAATTTTCACTGAAAAATACATAACAATGACAATAATTGTCTTAATTTATTTCTCAATATATGTCTGTATTATTACATAAGAAACAAAAAAAAAAGGTTGAAGAAATTAAAGATTGAAAAAAAAAAGTCCACTTTACATTTATAGTAAATATACTTAATAATTACAACTATTAATTGAATTTATTTCTAAATTGATTATTTTAAATTTATTGATTTCTTTAATCTAAATACTATATCTTAGTTAAATAATATGTACAGAAAAATTAATGTAGAAATCATCTTTTTCTAAATAAATTAATAAAATTGTTCAATATATAGTACCTTGTCGTGTATTTTGTTGTTATATATGGAAGACAAAAATGTTAGTGGGTCCTTATCAAATAGTAAGGGACAATTGTATCCATTGACAAAGAATAGGATTCAATAAAACTTACTTATATAAATATAACATAATGTATCCTTTGTATGTATTTGATAAATTTGAATGGTTCTGATTTTTAGATCAATCAATTTTTATTTTTTATTTTTTTTGCCACTGTTATGTATATTTTTTCTTTTCCCTTTCATGGAGAGAATTTTTCAAAATGGTGGATCCCATAACCTCACCAGTTTCCTTGTAGTTCCCGTCTACTTTTAACATTTCTTTGATCTTATCAAAGTCCACCATATCTTTATCTCCATCTTCTTCTTCTTCTCTATACCCTTCTTCTTTTGAATCTTGATTCTTGTTTCTGTAACTTTTCTTGATTTCTATAGAGCCAAGCTATGGATATGGAGATTCAGTGCAAGAAAAGGAGATGCAGTGTTGAAGATGATCCACCAACCACTGGAATGGAGCATCTACCACATGAAATTGTTCATGATATACTTTCAAGATTGCCCATCTCTTCTTTAGTGCAATTCAAGTGTGCTTGTAGAGCTTGGCGCGCCTTAGCGCAAGATCCTACTCTAGTAAATTTCTATCTTTCAAGCTGTATTGTGAACGATCCTTGCTTAATTCTTCACTGTGATTTTCCCATCAGGAACCAGCTTTATTTTGTTGATTTTGCTGCTCCTAATGAAGCAAAAGAGAAAGTGAAAAGAATTCATGCACCCTTTTGGCCTATGATGCCTGAGTTTGATGTGGTAGGGTCATGTAACGGTTTACTTTGTTTAGCTGACTCTTTATACAATGATGCTCTTTATATATATAATCCTTTCACCAGGAACCATATTGAGCTTCCAAAATCATTGAAATATCCTGACCAAGAAGTTGTTTTCGGGTTCGGATTCCATCCCAGGACTCAGGAGTACAAGGTTGTCAAGATTGTTTACTACAGAAATGGTCACAGTGGTGGTTACCCTCGTGCCAGAAGGCTCGTGTATGCGCAGTCAGAAGTTCAAATCTTAACAGTGGGCAGCTCCAAATGGCGAAGCCTAGGCAAGATATCATATCAGCTCGTTCGACGCCATTCTGAGGCCTTGGTTAATGGAAGACTCCATTGGGTTAGCCGGCCACGAAGATATAACCCGGCTCGTAGGTTAGTCTCACTTGACTTGGTAGATGAGCAGTTCAGAGAAGTCCCCAAGCCAGACTGTGGTGGCCTAAGTAAATGCAACTATCATCTTGTTGTTTTAAAAGGGTGTCTGTGTGCTGCTGTGTACTGCAACTATGGAAGATTGGAGATATGGGTGATGACGGAGTATAATGTGAAGGAGTCTTGGGTGAAGCAGTATAGTGTAGGAACTTACATGCCAAAAGGGTTGAAACAAAATCTGGATAGACCTACAAAGATTTGGAAGAATGCTTTGAATGAAAGGGTTGTTAGAGTTTTAGGCATTTTGAAGAATGGTGAGCTTTTGTTGGAGTACAAAAGCAGGGTTCTTGTTACTTTTGATCCAAATCTTGGAAAATTTAAGGACCTTACATTACAAGGGATACCAAAATGGTTTCAGACTGTGGTTCATGTAGGCAGCCTTAATTGGATTGATAGTCCCATTGATACATAGATTTGAAGTGAAGAAATGAGATTCTTATTATGTGAGTTTGCTTCTCGATACTCAAAACAAATTATGTTTCTTATGTTTATATAATATATATATGGTCTTAGCATCATCAAGTTACATGCAGGCAATTTCATGTTTGTTTATAGGTGAAATTTAATCCATTGCTACAAATTAATATACTCGTTCTCTAATATTTGTTTAGTTATCTATTGGATGAGATTATTAACCCTCAAAGATCTAGCCATATTTATATATACATTCTTTGTTTTTAGTGTGCAAATCTTTGGTCTTTAACCATTATTTGTCATAATATATTTGGAGCAATGTTGATGCAGGTTGGACATTGTTTGTATTAAACTATGAAATGGGTCATTTGACTCCATGGAATTCCCAGAACTTCTAGGAAGATAGTTAGCTGGCTTATCTTGTTTCTTCATTCAAAAAAAAACCTTGAGATGCAAGGAAATGAAAAATGAACCCAATTTTCAACTGCTAGGCTTAAGCTAGAAAATGGACTTTAAGTTTCTAAAATGTAAGCAAAATGTATGATATGAATAAAAATCACATAGAAGGTAGAAAAAGAAAAAGTCAAGATTCACCAACATATTATTGCCCTGTTTTTCCAAGAAAAATAAACATTAAGCACATGATATTGTGGTGAAAGCATTTTGGGAATGGTAGTTAAGATTGCACTTTATGCATAAGGTAGCAAAAAAATAATAATAATAAAATAAAATTCAACTAAGAGATTAACCTCGAATAATAAAAGTTCGATCTTAGCCAAATAACCTTCTTTTTCATCTTTTTGTTGGTCCAAAATTATTAAAATTATTGAGTTAGGCGAGTGAATATATTTTTTTTTTTTATTCATGGACCATTACATAAAAGAAACTCCTCATCACATCAGCCACCTAATTAAATTAAACGAAGAAAAAAAAAAAAGGCTACCAGCACTTTGCTAATTTTTCTACATACACCAACCCACCAGCACATAACAATTGTAATACTAACAATACCAAAAGAAACCCAAATTAATAAAATTAAATTAAAAAAAAAAAAACTATTGCTTTATGCTTCTTTTACTAAACAAACAAACATTGCACAAGAAAGTTTGCCTTAAAGTCATTCATCAAGAAAAAAAAAAAAAACAAAGAAAGAAAGAAACCTCCAATGAATGTCTTCTTAGCAATACCCATATAGAAAAAATAAAAAGATTCCTTTTGAATATAATTTTTCCTTTGAAAATATGTGCAACACTTAAAAGAAATCTTCTTTCACACAAACTTTTTTTGGTTTCTCTATTTTCTAGTGTCTTAATAACCTAATTAATATTTTCCCTCTTGCATGCCTCTATGCTTTTAGCTGTACTGCACCTTTATCTGCCCTTCCCTTTCTCTAATCAATCAGCAAAAAAAATATTTTTTCTTGTTTTTCAATCTTTCTTATCTTATGTGTTGAGTTATACACCAAGAAAAAGATAAAAGAAAAAGAAAAAGCTTATAGCAACTAGCTAAGCTATGACAAGATAAAATCGCCCACTACAAAAGCTTGGTTCAACTCTCACATCTCGTTTACTTCCACTTTGCTTTTCAATCATACACATATCAATTTTCTCTTCTTTCTTTTTTATCAAGCTACTCCTCCAAGATAAAATAAATGACCACAAAGAAAGAAGGATCAAGGTACCATATGAAAATAGAACTCAGTGTCTAAGTCACTCCTCTAGGTCTCTACCAATGGTTTTGTTCTTCTTCATTCATTTGTACTGGAAAACAACAAGCTGGGAGCAGAAAATTACCTGCTAGAACAATAATTAGTAAAATAATATACAATTGTGACACACTGAAATTACAAAAACTCACTAATACTTGTTTGATATTGAGCATGTGAACCCTTTAAAATTTGTACATGTTATATGCATTCTATCACAGACATCCTCGATTATGTGTGCAAGAAAACTCCAATCGTAGTAGGTTCTAGTTTGAAGGAATTGGCAAGAGAACTCCACCATTGATAATATAAACTAGAGATGTAAAAAAGCTGAGCAAAAGCTGAGTTGAGACACTATCAAATTTGCATGGAAATATCCATGATCCTACGTCAATATGACCAAGATCCCACATCTTAGGAGAGTCCTTGTGGATAATTACCATACCAATGTGGATGTAGCAATGAATGTTTAAGGTCAATGTTCCTATGATTTGAGGAACAGAGTTTGTTCTGCAGGCAGAGTTCATGAAGCCACCTGAACATGCAAGACAAATTAGCTTTTCTTCCTGCAACTGGTAAATGTGATTTGAGACTAATTCCATCCCCGTCATTTAATATCTTCCAATCTAATCAATCATCTTGGTATTAAAGCACATACAAGTTTAAACTCTTACATTGTGTCAATGTGGCCACTAGAGCTTCTTCAACTAAAAGGCTAGTATTCAAATCCTAAGCATCACAAGATAATGGGATTAGAAGTTAGCAAGTCCTTAATTATTTATTGGCCTTCACGCCTTTTAGAAAAGGAAACATGAAAAGAGCTGCAGTGCAGCCTAGCTAGTAGAGATTGAGATAACCCGATGGTTTCCACTGAAATTAGCAGTTTCAAATTATCTAGCTGTTTAATTCCTTTTCATTGCATGGTTATACACAATTAAACTTTTACTTTCCTGCTTGTCAATATAATTTTAAGAGCTAAATCAAGCTACCTGACCAAAAGTTTAACAAAGTCAGTTTTGGATAGCATCTAGATTATTATGATAGTAATGCCCTGCTTTTCCACCTCTACATCATTGAGCATTTGAATCAGTTGGCAAATTTCAACTCAAGTGCGCATCAGATAACAAATAACTTGGAACTTTTATGTACAGAATCTAGATACAGGCCTAGTAATAATTCAATAAAAGTATATTGAGTTTAAGCTTGGCAAGCTTGTGTACTTAATTTGGTCAAGAAAAACAACTAAATTCAGGACAATGGTGCATGATCCTCTTGGACCAAAATATTGCAGTCAAATACAGTGCTTTGAGTGAAAGTAGTCTCTATATTCATGCAGCTTTCATTTGATACTCAGACCCTGACTTTCAGTGCTTCTCAACCGCTCTAACACATGTTCTTCACCAGTAAGAAGCTCCACCAGTCCTTCCAGGGGAAAAGGAAAAGTTTATGGAAATATAAATGAAAGTTGTTTTAAAGTACTTTGTGTTACTGGTCTTCCCTGGAAGGATAACTTCAAAAATCTTTCTTTAAAATAAAAATAAAAATTTCTTAAGGATACACACTACCAATGGCAAGAATCCTCTTCACTGGACTAAATATACTCAAACATAAAAAAAAAAAAAAAGGTTTACAAAACAATAAACAATCACGCAGAGCTTGAACTAGAGCGAATGATAAAAGAGGATACATTGTATTACCATTCGTATAATCACGACAATCATGATGGCCAACTCTCAAATTGGTTTCCCAGCTATCATTAAACTTAGCTGCAATGGCTATAGCATCATCCTCTTTGGAGGATCCAACGAACCAGCATTTTCTTCTTGGCAGCTTTGTCACTTTTCTTGTAAGGACAGTTCCTGAGAAAATTGCAAGGTGCAAGAAATATCCAATGGACCAATGGTGATTAACTATCAAATGTTAAATTATGATAGCAAATCAAATAACAGCAATTGTGATTCTCTTTCTGTACCACCACCTTCAATTTAAACCATAGTTAGGCATCACATAGCTTCATAAGTGCACGAGGTTTGCATTGTATTAGGATACATAATTGCTGCCTTATCCAAGAAAAGGAAAATGATCAACCAGGGAAAGTAGCAGCACTATTTGTGCTCTCACCTGGCACTGCTCTACCAGATAGAACCGCAAGTGCTGTATGTATATTTTCAGGATCTTTCGGTTGAAAATCAAAAACTAGAAAGGCCTACAATACAAATAAACTTGCTTAGAATTCTCAGCTTCTACTAATGCAAATCCGATTTTAGCAGTGACTAAGGAAATTAACTATACCAAAGATTGAGTAGCCAAATGGCAAATGCTCCATGGAATTAAAAGATCATGAGTTCAATTCCTAACCAACTTAACTCTCTTCTTAAGTTAAAAAAACAAAAATGAATTAACAGCATTACAATTGTGCTTTTACTAGGAGACCATGTTGGTTAATAAACCACTCAACCTAAAGAAGTTCAAGCTGATAGAGGATAATATGATGGACAATATATCTCTAACAGTTATAATTGACCCAGTAAGGCATTACAATTGTGCTTTTACTAGGAGACCATGTTGGTTAATAAACCACTCAACCTAAGGAAGTTCAAGCTGATAGACGATAATATGATGGACAGTATATCTCTAACAGTTATAATTGACACAGTAAGGCTCTGTCCTTAGCATGCCAGCTGAAAGATTTCAACTTTCAAGGATTGGTTTTTAATATGAAACCAGGAAAGTTGAGAAGACACCACAAACAACAACAACAACAAGAATGATATAACATTACTAACTTAGTGCACAATTCCAACTGTACACAAATTTCAGAACAATACAAAACCGCGATTATCAGAACACAAAATTTCAAACAAAATACAACTGCAACACAACCGAACAAAAGAAATGACTAACAGATAGAGAAGTGGGGTGAGGGTATTAAAGAATGAAAAAAAAAAAAAAGCCATAGACAAAGAACCTGAGAAAGGGGAGGTGGTGGGTGGGATTTAATGATGACCATGAAGTGCTGCAAATCCCAAAAGTTGAGAGAATAAGCAGCAGACATAACTAGCTGAGCTGCTCCTTTTGAAGCTCTTAAGGGCATTGCTGCCACATACACTTCATCTTTTTTGCCTCTTGTCAAGGTTGATTTTATCAACAAAGAAGCCATTCTTTTATTTTCCTTCTTTTGGTGTTCTTGAAGAATATCAACTGCTGTTCTTGCTCTTGAAGAACATCAAAGCCACGAGAAGAAATGTCATCCACTGAAGATTTTCTTCTCTGGTTTTTGTAGATTGAATTAACTATGCTGGCCCAAGTCAATAAAAGCTCGAGCCTGGCATGGGCTTTTGATAGTGTGTATGTGTGGCTGTACTTAGCCATTTTGATAGATGAGGTACCCATTCTGTAAAATCTCCGTATAGTTGCACTGTTCGGACCAATGTAATTTGACTGCAAATGTTTGTATACATGCAAATGCAAATGAAACTTAAAAACATTGGATTAATATTTTATGTAATGATAGTCATTGATCTCCAAAAGCTGTTACTGGTTAAACCAATTAACAAATTTAAATTTATTAACCCACAACTTGTATTTCCGGTATATTTTTTAGAACGTATAGCTTCCAATTCTGGTACTGTAACCATTACAAGAAACTCTGTCTTGAACACCATCACTATCGATGCTCCGTCACAATTTTCATCGTCTAATACAAATGTGTTGTCTCTAATTAAAAAGCTTCCTTACAATATCTCAATTCTCTTTGTTAATTCGCTTTTGGTTTAGGACGGATTCAATCTGATGGCCTCCAAGACTCGGCCTTCATTGGGGTTGAACATAATGAAAGCTTTCATTGACGGGCATACCTTTTTTTGTAGCCTAAAACTAATCTATCACTTGGTTCCTCAAATTTGTCTCAGTTTTCTGTGTTCGAGCTATAGCATATCATCCACAAATGCAAAACCCAAAGACACTTCTTTATTTAAGGAACAAATGGTTGTCTCATTTCAAGAAATATTCCACCACGAAAGATTTGAAGCAAATTTACGCTTGTATAGTCCATTCTGGCTTTGAACAAAACCTCTTTGTAATAGGCAAAGTTATTGTATTTTGCGTGTTTCGCAGCATGGAGACATGAATTATGCTGTTTCAGTTTTTGAAAGGATTGAAAACCCAGATAGGTTTCAATGGAATACAATGATTAGGAGCTTTGGCAAGATTAATGAGTATCAAAAGGTTTTTCGGTGTTATCAAAGAACGCAAGAAAAAGTTCTGGTAGCAGGCAGTTTCAGGCTTTCTTTCTTGATTAAGATTTGTGGGCAATTGGGATCAGTTTTGTTAGGGAAACAAATTCATTGCAGTGTTTTAAAACATGGGTTTGAATCACGTCTTTGTTAGGAACACTTCTATTCATATGTATGGCATTTTTAAGGACTTTGAGACATCATGCCAACTGTTTGAAGAAATTTCCAGTCCAGGGTTAGTAGCATGGAATACTATCATCAGTTGTTGTGTGCATTGTAGCAAGTTCAAAGGACTTGGCATCTTCTCTCGAATGTTGAATTATGGTATAGAGCCTGATGAAGCTACATTAGTTGTGATACTTGCGGCTTGTTCTGCATTGGGAGAATAAGATTTTAGGAGATGGATTCATTTTTGCGTTAGCAATGCTGGCCTTGGGAGCTTAGCAAAATAGGTGGATGGATGAAAAGTATTTATTCTTAAAAAAATGGGTAGATGGATGAAAAGCATCCTTCTAGTCAACCGTAACTAGTTTGGGATTAAAGCTTAGCTATATTCAATATATGTCAATTGTCATTACACTTACTGGCACTTGTTTAAAAATATATTTGCTAATTTTTTTTTTTCAGATTTAATCAATCTATAAAGGAAAACATTCTCTCTTCCATCTTGGGTTTTATGCTCTTTAGCTTTCTGCATTTGCAAAGGTTTACACTCTCTGATCTGATTTGTTCTCTCAGGTTTTTTTTTTGTTAGTTGCATAACGTTCATCTGCACATAAAGAAGAGAAAATTTATGTTTCTGCTTTTTTCTGAATTATTTTCTGCTTTCTTGTTGATAGAAATAATTTTTATAGGATGAATATTGATTGAGAGAATTTCCATGTCAGCTAATGATTATATCATTGCTCAAATGATTAGGCAATGCGATAATATGTGTTAAAGACATCATGCCAAAATGTTTATCTGTATTGCTAGGAGAAATAAGTACTGTAAATTGTGTTGCACACTTGCATTGCACTATCAATTCAATCCTATCATTAGAAAGGTATTTGGATCCAAGAAGTCCAAATACGAAAACCATACATGGACAACCAATTAGTTTTGTTTTTTAGGCGTAAGCATTTTTGGCGTAAATTTTTTTTCTAAGTTTGCCCTTTAATCTATCACGGACAACCAATTAGTTTTATTTTCTGTTGAACTAAAAATTGTTCTTATTGTATTTTAGGTTTCCATGAATTATTTAAAACATTGTATAGCGACAAAGTGAAAGCAAGAGCTGGAAAAGTTAACATATATAGCACCTGTACCTTCGAACGTTATTTAGCCAGCTCTTATAAGAAAGAAAAATCTTTTTGTAGAGTTTAGCTATGATATATCATGTCAAACCACAGATATAGAGAAAACCTCAGAGGTTCAGAGCTACTACTATAGTTTAAAATACAAGTATGTACTGGAACTCTTGTAAGGTAGTATTAAGAAGGTAATCATCACAGCACATCACAATTGACAAAGTTATGCATTTGCTTGCAGGCCCTTGTGATTGTACCCCAATGTCATGGATCAATGTCACAGACCTGTATGCATTTGCTCAATGAATCCAACATGCTTGTACAAATTTCTACCTCTGGCTCCTGCAAAATAGTTTGCAACACATAAAATAACCATTTAGTTCAAAAGTTATCCCTAATCACAGTAACTAAGGAAAATTAAACCAAAAGAAGCATGAAAGAAGCAAAAGTAAAAACTTATGCAAGGCCTCCACCAAAGCTGGTATTATGTAATCAGACAACTGCCTTAAATATGACTCATTGCGTCCTTGAGATTGACCCTTCTCTATGGCGAGCTTTGCTGAACATAATAGCTCTGGCATAGCTATAAGCAAGATAAAAAAAAAAAAAAGGCATCAAGAGTTTTGAAAACCCTTACAAAATACATGCATTAATATAATGAGAAGAGAACATGATTTTAATACCTGAAGCAGCTGCCTTCCTTACTTCTTCATGGAAATAAAATTTAAGAAGAGGAACCAGAGTAGTAGCTACCTGCAGTTCTTACACACAGTTTAATAAGTAACAAATTTCTAAAAGCTTAACAAAGAAACTTCAAACTAAAGCAAAGAAATACAAACCTGATCAATTCATGGGAAAAATCCTTCCTTCAACTCATCAGCATAGCAACAAAGCATGTTACAAGCTGTAGCTTTTTCCTCCAGAACACTGGTCTTGATCCCTATTTTTTATCCCCATGAGTGATTGTTTCAATGCTGTAATAGAAAATGGCCTCAGAATGTCACTTCAAAAAGAGCTTTGACATAGCAGATGAAACCATGTAATCTCACATATAAGTATTTATCCTTTGAAATTGGAATGATTAGAAACAAACAAACAGTCAAATGGTGTCCTGTGTTTGAACAATAACTTAAAATTGGCAGTTAAAATAAAACAATAACATAGGCAAGTCAATAATTTAAAATAAATTAACAGAAATTGACCATCATTATAAGACTAAGGTGGCCTAC
>CATIWO010427938.1:0-18072 GCA_949673435.1 Macaranga tanarius
AGTGAATATATGCTTGTCATTCATGCAAGGATGATCATGGACTTAGTTACATCTTGAATTTGTAATAATGATTAAGTTTATTATTATAATTATATAATTAAGTGTTAGTTACATAGATTGAGATGTAAATTTATTTGCCTTAGTATGCCAAGGATGAAATGTAAAATGAAGAGTTCATTAGAGGCCCATCAAGAGTTCATTGGTGACCTATTCTACCTTGGAGGCCTAAAGGCAAAGCCCATGGAGATGGAGTTCAAGGAGGCTCATGGCATAAAGGCCTTTCATGGGCTATCCCCATATAGGTATATGGCATGTGGTGGCTCTAATTGGTTGTATATAGGGATGAGTGATCGCCCAAGATGGAATTCATTACCTAGAGTGAACCAGGATAAGATCCTATGCTATCTAAGTTATTCTTAATGAATAAGTACCTAGCTAGGTCAAACTCGACTTAACCAAAAAGAGTTCCAGTGCTAGAAAGAGTTTATAGTAGAAATCGTGTTTTATCAAGAATGGAACTTAAGATGAGGTCATATGATTGAGGCAATTAGAATTTGACTATACTATGACTCTAGCCGATATTATGATCTTGTAATGTAGGGACATTAGTGCACGGTAATTATATTCTATGGTTCTTGTGGATCTGCATATAGCATTCATTTGTAATTGGGTAGTTGTGATATCTATGCTAGGGGTCACTCATGACTTATGGGAACTAAATGTGATTAGTTAGGATTTCACATTTAGTATGGAAAGGTGTTTCCATAATTTTAAGTGTTAATATTATTTCCCTTTGCCATTTAGACTTGAACCTAGTAAGTCATACACACAAGAGTTGCACATTTAAAGATTAATGTTAATTTAATTATTAATTAATGAGTTTAATTGATTAATTAAATTAATTGAATTGGATTTACGTGTATGTGGGGATCTAGTATGTCTTGAAATCTAAAGTCGAAGATTAAAACATTATTGCAATTAAATAAATATTAATTTCGACTTGATTTAATATGTGATATTAAGTTTAAGGACTAAATGAATATTTGCCTCCAAGTTTATTTATGTATGGCCCATAAGATGGACCATTTATATTAATAGAGATGGACTTAAGATGGGCTTTATTTGCAGAGTTTAAATCAGCCCATTTGTTGTCTTATTTAGTATTGAGTGGGCCTTATCTAAGTGTTAGAGAAGCCCATATGCCCATAACCTTAGCCCAACTCATTAAGGGTTAATGAGGTCAAAGGCTAAAGTTATCAATGTAACCAAACAATACCCACTAACTCAAAAAGCAAAGCCATGCATATAGATTGAGTGTGAGACACTTAAATTATTATTATTTTTAAATTAGTTTTTGTTTAAGTCAGTGGAGAGTGTAGAGACAACACAGTTTTACCATAATTGACATTTTGAGAGCAAATTTGATATTCTTACAAAAGAGAGAAAAGGGTTGAAAATGTCTACTTCCTTTTTCTTCTTCAGTTGTAGAGAATTCAAATTCACACAAGGGTTGTGTGCTTTCAAGTCAAGCCCATTAGTGTACAAGAGTTGTACAAGACCACATCCATCATCCATTGGAGGTTGTATCCTTGTTCCATACATTTAAGCTTAGAGGGGCTCTAATAATCATCTTAGGTCAAAGAAGAGAGGCTTGTGGGTAGAGCTTCACCAACCTTATAGATCTTTTTCATGCAACTTGTGTGTTTTGAGCTAGAGGCTTCACATTTGGGGAGCTTGGAGCTTGTAGATCAACATCAACCAAAGCTTTTCGAGCGTGCTAGCAACTAAAAAGTTTTGTAAGTGTTATTAAACTCTTAGTTGATAAGTCTTGTGATATGCTGGCATCACTTAGTTATTTGTTGTTGAAATATTGTTCTTGATGCATGTTTTAGCTATGTATTTTCTATGTGATATGATCTATGGGCATGGATAGATTCATGTGTTCATGCAAGAGTTGCATATGTTGATGCAAGAGTTGATTGTAATCAAAATTTTAAAATTCCACATGTTTTTAGATGCCTGTGAATCTCATCCCTTTAAGTGGTATCAGAGCCTAAATCACAAGAATTACATGCTAAAAATTATGTTAATTGCAAGTGTTGTGATTAAACATGATGTTAGTTACAAGTGTTGTAACTATAACATCATTTGGTGTTGTGTGTGTAGAGGACACACGGCTATGTACATGGCCATATACATGGCCGTGTAGTATTCTGCCTATTTTTGCTAGGTGGTAAACTACCATGTACTAGCAAACATGGGCATGTATCTTGTTGTTCCAGCAACTAGAATGTGGCATGGGCTATGTATCCTCTTGCATAATGCTAACAAGATGCATCTTGGACAATGTTTTAAATATGTTTGCTTGTCATGCATGCAAGGAATGATCATGGACTTAGTTTACATCCTTGGTTTGTAATAATAATTAATTTTATTATTATGGTTGTATAATTAAGTGTTAGTTGCATAGATTAGAACGTAAATTATTTCCTTTGGTATACCAAGGATTGAATGTCAATCACAAGAGTTATGACTTGAAGATTGAATTGTTCAATTGGAGGCCCATTCAACCTTTGGTGGCATGGATCAAAGCCCATGGTGATGGTGACTAAGGAGGCTCATGGAATGAAGGCTTTTCTTGGGCTAGGCCCACTTGTAATTATTCTAAGTGTTAGGATAGGCTTAAGAAAGGCCCATGATCACTCCTTATTTATGCATCCATTTTACATGTTCAATGTATATATGTAATATGTATGTTGAGGCATGCTATATATGTATGTGATATGTATATAAATGGATGTAGGATGCCATGCAATGTATGTATGAGATATGTGCGTTGTGAATGATTGGCATGCAATATATGTATGAGATATATATGTTGTAAAATGGCTAATGAGCAAAGTGCGACCTTAATAAAAGACCCAAAAATCTTCCAACCAAATTTAGGTCTAGGCTCTCCATTGGAGCAACAAGTTTCATGGTTTTGGACTTATGTGCATCGGTTATGGATATATAGGGATGTGCATAAGGGCCAAGATATTCATGTAGTGTTGTTGCTAAGCATGAAATGTTGTGGGTGTATGGATACACTATGGGCCAAGAATGACAAATAGGCATAAATGAGGTTTGTAGTGTTCAAATCCATACACTTCACTGATCCAATGGTATGGACCTAACTAATGCCAAAGGCTAAAAATGAAAATTAGGTGTACCTGAGGCTCGTAACATTAAGAGCCGCATTAATGGAACCTCACATGAGATGTGATGGATAAGAGTTGTCCACTTAATGAGAACTATTATTACAAAAATGGCAATGTGTACCTGAGCGATATTAGTGGCCCATTAAGAATTCCATTACCTACTAGAAATCCATCCAACAAGGTATTTCCGTTTGCTACTTGGAAGTGTAGGATTCGCTAAGTTAGTGGGAGGCTATTATAATTAAAGACCAAATCTAATGGTGATCACAATGACATACAACTAATCAATCTTATTACCTTTTTATAGAAATTGATAACATAAGACCCACAAACCCACTTTCCATCATACTTGACAATAATACTAATTTCATAGATTAGCTAAGAAACCTAAAATTTATTTTAGCTTCAAAAAAGATACTTTATATGATGGAACAAAACCTTCTCTGATCCCTTCCCGAAAATGCTTCCCAAGAGGAGCATGATACTCTTGAGAAATGGAAGGACGATGTTATGCAAGCACGTTGCATCATGTGGTATTCCATGAGCACCGAGATCCATCGGCAACATGATAAGTACATAAATGCAGGGAAATCCTAGTACACCTTCAAGAGTTATTTAGTGAGCATAGCATGACCAACAAGTATGAGATATCTAAGTGGTTATTCCATGCTAAGATTAGAGAGGACGAGGATGTTGGAGCCCATATGAACTCCATAATTAGACTTATGGAGGAGCTAGAGAGTCTAGACTTCACAATGGACTTCCACCTCCAAGTGGACTTGATCTTTCAATCCCTTCCCAAATCTTTCGGGCAAACCATCGCCAACTTCCATATGAACAAGATTGAGTGCACTCTTGTGGAGCTCATGAATATGCTCATGACGGCCCAAAAGGCCATTTGAGGGAGCAAAGGGAAGGAGTTTGCTCATATTATGTCTTCTAGTTGGACTAAGAAGAAGAAAGGCAAGGTAAGTGTTGTCAAGCCCATGGGAGGGATATCCAAGAATAGGGGCAAGGCCACCGTGAGGGAAGATAAAGGCAAAGGAAAGTGTTTCCATTGCCAAGGTGAAGGGCACTGAAAGAGAAACTATCCAAAGTACCTAGAGTCCCTCAAGACCAAGGAAAAGGGAAGGATGGAGAAGGTAAGACTTTCTCTAGTTTATATAATTCTAAATGTTCTCAGAGCTCATCTAATGCATGGATATTGGATAATGGTGCAAGTTCTCACATTTGTTCATCCTTAGAGGATCTAGCAATTAAGAGAAGGTTGAGGCCTAATGAAGTGACCTTAAATCTTGGAAATGGAGAAAGTGTTGTAGCCAAGGCTATAGTATCCACTTCTATTGATTTGCATAATCATATTTTGTTATTAGATGATGTATTGTATGTACCTAATGCCTTTATAAACATTATCTCTACCTCTAGTTTGACTAGTAGGGGTTATGAATTCCTTTTTTGTAGAGATGTATGTAAAATTTATTTTGGAAATAAATTGATTGGCATGGGTTATATGATACATGGTTTATATTATGTTGATAATATGTCTAATAACATTGAACCTCAACCCAATATGAATGCAATGTTAATTAAAAATGCCTCTAACTCCAAATATCTTTGGCACTTGAGATTATGCCATATTGTAGAGGATAGGATCATAAAGTTAGAAAGGATAGGAAACTTGAGTAATCTTGAATCCACATCTAATCTAACTTATGAGGCTTGTCTTTAAGGCAAGATGACTAGATCACCATTTGTTGGACAAATGGCAAGAGCCAATAATATGTTGGAGATCATACATAGTGATGTATGTGGACCATTTAGTAAAATGGCTAGAGGTGGTTTTTACTACTTTATTACCTTTATAAATGATCTATCAAGGTATGGGCATTTGTTTTTTATAAAGAACAAAAGTGAATCCTTTGAAAAGTTCAAGGAGTTAAAGGCCCAAGTAGAAAACCAAATTGGAAAAAGTATTAAAACTCTAAGATCAGATCGAGGAGGTGAATACTTGAGTACCGAGTTCATTGAGTTCTTTAAGGATCATGGCATTGTATCACAATTCACACTGCCTAGAACACCATAATTGAATGGCATGTCTGAGAGGCGTAATCGTACCCTATTAGATATAGTACGTTCCATGATGAGCTACACCAATCTTCCCATATCACTTTAGGGTTTCATACTTTAAATAGCCTCCTACATCCTTAATCGAGTTCCATCCAAGTCTGCTCCTACCACCCTATATGAGATTTGGCATGGTAAGGCACTAAGTCTTAAACATGTTAAGAGTTGGAGGTCCCTATCTTTTATCAAAAAGCTAAAATCAGACAAGTTGGATGCAAAGTCCATCAAAGGAAGGTTTGCTGGATATCCTAAAGATAGTTTAGGGCATTGCTTTTATCTTCCTATTGAACAAGTTGTTATTATAGGTAGAGAGAAAGAGCTTCTTAAAAAAGGTGGCAAAGGAAATAAGATAATGTTAGATGATGAGTCATCTAAAGAAGCCCAACAAATTGATCAACTCGAGGAGCCTATTCCAATTGAGAATGTCATCACACCGACTCATAGAAGGTCTAGTAGGGTATCTCGTCCTCCGGAGAGATACGATTTTCTCCTTGATATGCAAGAGTTGCATGTTCATTTAGAAAGCATTCATGTTGATGATCCTACTACATATAAAGATGATTTATGTGATAAAGATTCTTCAAAATGGCTTGAGGAAATGAGAACTGAAATGGATTCCATGTATGCAAACCAAGTCTGGACACTTATTAATCCACCTAAGGGTATTATACCTATTGCGTGTAAATGGATCTTCAAGAGAAAGATTGGTGCAGATGGGAAGGTAAAGACCTTCGAAGCTAGGCTTGTAGTAAAAGGGTTTCGCCAAAGGCAAGGGGTTGACTTTGAGGAGACATTCTTTCAGTTAGCCATGCTTAAATCTATTCAGATTCTTCCTGCTATTACCGTACACTATGATTATAAGGTTTGGAAAATAGATGTCAAGACCGCCTTCCATAACAGATATGTTAAGGAAGACATTTTAATAAAGTAACCCTAGGGTTTTGAATCCAAATAAAGCTTAAAAGTGTGCAAGCTTCATAGATCTATCTATTGTCTCAAGTAAGCTTTACAGATCTATCTATGGTCTCAAGCAAGCTTCAAGGAGTTGGAATCATCACTTTGATGAAGCTATCCGTTCTTATGGTTTCATTAAGAATGAGGATAAGCCATGTGTTTACAAGATGGTTAGTGGGAGCCAACTCACTTTCCTGGTCTTGTATGTTAAAGATATTCTTCTTATTAGGAATGATGCCGGTATGATGACTTATGTGAAAGTATGGCTATCTAAGACCTTCTTAATGAAAGACATAAGAGAGACTACCTATATTCTTGAGATTTGATTCTATAGAGATAGATCGAAGAGAATGATAGGTTTATCTCAAAGTATTTACTTGGAAAAGGTGTTAAAGAGGTTCAACATGTTTGATTCCAAGAGAAGATTGTTACCATTTAGGTATGGTATCCACCTTTCCAAGATGATGTTGTCAAAAACATCTGAGGAAATGGTGGAGATGGCCAAGGTTCATTAGGCTTCAGGATTAAAGTCTATAGAGATAGATTAAAGAGAATTATAGGTTTATCTCAAAGTCTTTACTTGGAAAAGGTGTTGAAGAGGTTCAATAGGTTTGATTCCAAGAGAGGATTGTTACTATTTAGGCATGGTATCCACCTTTCCAAGATGATGTCACCCAAAATAGCTGAGGAAATGGCAGAGATGGCCAAGGTTCCTTATGCTTCGACTATAGGAAGCCTAATGTATGTTATGTGGTGTACTAGGTCAAATATTGCCTATGTTGTTAGTGTGACTAGCAGGTTTCAATCCAACCTAGGCTTGGAGCATTGGGTGGCAGTTAAGGCTATCCTTAAGTGCTTGAGAAGGACTAAGGATTTAGTCTTCAATTATAGAGGAAGTGACTTACAACTTATAAGCTTCACAGATTTTAACTTCCAGTTAGATGTGGATGATAGAAAGTCTATCTCCGGGTTTGTTTTTACCTGTAATAGAGGTGCAGTGTACTGGAAGAGTTCAAATCAAAGTATCACTACTGATTCCACTACAGAGGCCAAGTATATAGCTGCATCGGATGCTACTAAGGAAGCGGTTTGGATTCAAACATTCATTTTTGAACTAGGTGTTGTTCCTTCTATTGAGTCTGTAGTCCCTCTCTTCTACGACAACAATGGAGCCATCGTTTTGGCAAAGGAATCGAGGTCTCACCAGAAATCCAAACATATTGAAAGGCGCTATCATGTTATCGGAGAGCTTATTGGAAAGGGCAATGTGCTCGTGTAGAAGGTAGCTTTAGCCGATAATGTGGCTGATCCACTGACTAAAGCACTTACCCAGCTGTAGGTAGACCATCATCTTGAGAAGATGGGTCTTAGATATTACAGTGAATGGCACTAATGCAAGTGGGAGATTATTAGTATAGATGTCAGACATTGTATATTTATCCCTATGGAAATAAAAAATTCATTTAAATTTAGTGCTAAGTTTATTTGAATATTTACCATTTAGTATTATGTTAAATGAGTTTATTATCAAGAGTTGATAATATGAGTGACAAACTCATTTGGCACATATACTATAAATGATAATAGTCATTGAATTAATATAAGGGTAGTATTAATCCCTAGACTATCTCCTCTATCTATTTTCCTTGATCAATGTGTGATATCGATAGTGGGAGGTAATGAGTCTCGTGCTACTTGATATGAGATATCAGAATAGATATGTGCATAGTCATATGATGGGTAGATGGAACTATGATGTAAGATTTATGATTGTATGGAAATTCACTTTTATCACCAATCATAATCTTGGACATAATGGTGTATATGGTCCTTTGACCTAAGGTGATATGGTCATCAACATATGGTTGGTTGGAGTTTGTTACCGCTTACATACGTGTGCTAGCCACATATGGGTATATGGCGTGTGGTGGCTCTAGTTCGTTGTATGTAGGGATGAGTGATCGGCCAAGATGGAATTCATTACCTGGAGTGAACCGAGATCAGATCATATGCTATTTATGTTATTCTTAATGAATAAGTACCTGGCCATGTCAAACTCGACTTACCTTAGAAGAGTTTCTGTGCTAGAAAGAGTTTTTAGTAGAAGTCATGTTTTATCAAGAATTGAACTTAATATGAGGTCATATGATTGACACTACAAAAAAAATGGCTATTAGTGAATAGAAATTCCAGTCACAAAAAAGTTAAAATAGGTCGTTAAAAACATTTTGCGATTGAAAAATTCCCTTCGCGTAAGGTCGCAAATGGCTCCGCCGCAAAATGTTTTTTGCGACCTAAAAAATCAAGAGGTCGCAAAAACCTTTTGCGAAGGTTTTATATTATGGTCGCTAATTTTTATTAATAGCGACCAATTTTTCAAATTAATTGCGACGGTATCACTTTCGTTAAATTTAAAATACATTTGAAAATATTTAGTATTTATGGCCAATCTAAATTATAACAATTGCGATGGTAATACAGTCGCAATTAACTATATATTAAATTGTTAATCACAACTACTTTGTGGTCATTATTTTAAATTTTTAACTTTTTTATAATTTATTTTCGTTCATGACAAATGCATACAAAATAAATAATTAGCAAAATAGTAAATATAATAGGACAAGAAAATAAATATATATATTTCATCAATAAACCATAACAATATTCACAATTCAAACAATAAATAAATCCCTAATATTTGATAAAAAAATACACATATATATATATATATATATATATATGTGTGTATTATATATATATATATATATATATATATATATGTATGTATGTATTCAATAAGCCCAATATATATCCAAAACGATTAATATATTTACAAATTGAATAAGTCTATATCCAAAGAAACTTCATCTTTATTTGTCTCACCTGCAATAAAAATAAAATACAAAAATTAGAACCTAATACAATAAAACATATTTTAATTTTAATAGCATATTTCATAAATTTAATTACAAATATATATATTTGAATAACATATAATAACACAATTAAAGCATATAATAACACAGTTAGAGCATGTATACACAATCAACATAAGCATATATACACAATTATAACTTCAGACATCTCAGATTTATTTTTTCAATAATAGATCATAAAAATAATATTGTATGCACGTATATTCCTTCTATAAAAATATAAATTAACCTATGTTTCTTGCTAAGGAATTATATGATGGAGGTCCTATGACTGTTATATTATCTATAAAGCTGGTACTTACATGTACTATATTATATTATATAAGACTATTATTTTATATATCAGCCAAGCATCAACTAGAGATAATAAATTAATGGTTTATTTATTTATCACATAACAGTCATGTGAGGTTGCACCAAGGAAGTACAAGAAAACAACCCAAAAATAGCAAATCTTCCTAGACTTATATGCATGTCCACTAAGAATAAGAAAAAAGCAACGTCTACTAAGAGAGAACTAAACTAAAATTGCTAGAAACATAGCAGACCACCGCTAAAAACAAAGATAGCAGAAGTGAGCAATAGCAATAAATGAACAATGGCAGTAGAGAAGAGCAACAGTAGAGACATTTGGAATAGAAACAAGGAGCAACTAAGGATCAAAAGCAAAGCAAAACTGAAGTTATAATAAAATAGTAAGCTAACAAACAATCTGAATGAACAAAGGGCTAACATAGTAGAAATCCAACTCAGGTTCAAATCTTATAGATATCATAATGAACAAGAGAAGTAAATGAAGAAGAAATTACCTAGTCAATGACTAATTTGCTGGAAATTCAGATTCAGGAGAAGAATCTTCAAGTTGTTCATTGCTTTGTTGAGGTAAAAACATTTATTAAATCTTTGAAATTCATCTTCCAATGCACTTAAGCAAGCTTTCACAGTTCGGTTTTCTTCTTGTGTTTCTTGAAGTTTGGCTTCAAGTTCTGCCTTCTTAACTAATGGTGCCTTTAAATGCTTTAATTTCATCCCACCACCATAGCAAATCACATGATTGTGACTTTGAGGTCCAAAACATTTTTTGACAACCTCTATATTTGATAGAGAGGGCTCCAATTCAATAATCTCATGTAGCTCATCCTATAAGATAAAACAACATTCAAATATGGAAAGTAATGAATTAATTAGAAAAAAATGTCAAAGAAATTAATCATTGACACCATACATATTTTCCAATTCTCTCAGGTTCAACGAGTTTGACATTTGTTTTCCGAGTCTAATAAAAAACTGTTGCCATATCAGATGGGTTACCATCTTTACCTCCCTATAAAATGAAAATACAAGTTAAAAAGTAAACAAAAAAGTGGATTAAATCTAATATTATAATATATTACAAATTACCATTTGATAAATAATCTCTCTCATAGACTTGCTACCAGTGCGATGAGGCATTGTTAACATCATTCTGACCTTTGTATTCTTATTACTTACTTCCTAAATATCCATATACATAAAAATAATAACTTATTTTTACACAATCATAATCACCAATTCACAAGAAAGTTAAATAAAAATGTAATGAAAATTGATTTTAGTAAGAAATAAATCATACCTTAAAGGTTTCAGAATGAAAATACTCTTTTACCAACCATTCCTAATCATCCTTATCCACTCCATGAGGCACTCTTTTCAATGCTTCTTGTAGGGGTATATTCTTTACACAATCAATATGCATCCTTCCTCTACATTTGTTCCACAATTCCTGCATGTGGTTAAGAACATCATCTTTATAATTTACAAAATTATCACATTCAAACACTTCCTGTAACAATTTAAAATATTAAGTGCAATTAATAAAAATAAATAATCCAATCAAAATAAACAAAAAATAAGTAATTAGCATGAATATTACCACAAAAGAATCCCACATGTGGTCCTTTTGATCTTTTTTGATCTCCACCCATGACTTTACTTTTAGTGGATAAACATTGCGATTACGAATTAATTTTTTTAAATGCCTTGAAAATGTAGCATGATTCTTCCCAACAACACGGTTGTTATAGAAATCCACTTTTAGCTTCTCCCCTCTTGTTAAGCATGCAACATCTTTGACTTTATTATGTTTTCTAACTCGTTTCTTGTTATTTGTACCATTAGGACCTATAAATGCATATAAAAAATATTGTTAGTTATTTGATAAAGAATTTAAATGAACTAAACTAATTAAAATTTAATAAAATACCAGTGACATTTGTCTTAAAAGTTGCTTGTGCCAACTCTTGAATCAATGGAGTGACATTGGACTGATAACCAATTGTAGTCAGAGACCTTTCAATATAATCTAATGTGCAAAAGATATACGTTATTATTTATTATTTCAACATAATAAATGCAATCTATGCATATATTTATTTTGCTAGAAATTTTTGCACTAGTGATATAACACACTAGCAAAGAAAAAGTGCTATTTATATAGCTTTACCTGTGTCATTTATCATCTCATTTCCTACTGTAGCAGTCAGTTCCAAGTCTTGAAATGAAGGAGTTATTTCAGTATTATTTGGTGCACTTAAAGAAGAACTTAGGCATGATGTACCTAAAAAATCAATAAATACACATAAAAATCAAAACATCAAAAGAAAAGATAAAACAAAGTTGAAATCACAAACAAAATGGCAGTATTTCAATAAACAACCTTATTATGCTGATAACGCACTTTTAGAAAGGTCTGATGACAACATATTAATAAACCATCTAATTAAATTGATAATAAGCATGCAGACAATCATATAATGCTAGAGCATTAAACATATTTTAACCCCACACCTCTAAACAAACCTGATTGATGTCAAGTACAATTTAACATGAGATCCATATAGGTTTATGATTTATTTCTGTCTAAAGTAAACATAACATTAACATAAATATTGACATAAGTAGCATCTAAAATTTTTAAAAATAAAATTCTTCCACATTCCTATGCTAATAGCAACCATAAGAGTGAGGTCTTAAGTCAAGACTGTAAGGTTCAATGTCACAAAGATGTTTACAAGAAAAGGTAATTCACTTAATAGTTAGATTCATGCATATACATATCATTTTTTAAAATTATGATTGATTCTTATATATCTCAAAAAAAAAAAGTAGTTTAAATTGATAAAAAAAATAAAGTAGAGGATGCCTAAAAATTAGTGTGCAAAGAGACAATGCAGCAAAGATTGCTTGCTTTGGTTTGATGAATTGATTTATATTAGGGAACAAACTGAAGGTAGACAAGATAATTATATATGGATGGCTGCATCTACATCAAGTACGAATATATCCTCAAACCACAAAACTAGAGCCAAATGCTGAGATTTTAAACTTGCCAACATGCTAAATATATCAATAGATATTATAAGCTTATATGAGAAAAAGATTATAATTTTAGGAAGTTGCAAACCTTCTCTACTTTTTGAACCTTTAAAATGAATGGTTCCACTTTTGTTTGTTCCAACATCTATATTATGATCAATTGTAGCAATTGAAGTCATTTTTGGAATGCATGGAGCATCAGCATTTGTACTTCGTGGATAATTGTTACTATTAGAGAGGTTTGATGTAACCATTTGTGCATATTCATTACTTAATTCATGCCATCTTTGAATCAATACGTGACCTACAAGTATTTTTTATTAAGCATTCAATCACCTATAAAACAGAGCATAAAAATTAAAATATGTAGAATAAAATTTAAAATTTATAGTACCTGTTTCCCAACATTTATCTTTATGTGATCCTACAACAATGCTTTCATCAACATTGGGTGTCTTAGATACACTAAATCTGCTGTGTGTTGCTATTGATCTTTACCCTTGTCCACGTCCCCGAAATAAGATGCCTGGTTTTATGAAAACAGGTTTGATGGGCTTTGTTCTATTTGCATCCATTAAAAACCTAAACATAAGATAGAATAATGCATTTAGAACATAATCAAGCCAATATATGGTTAGATTAGTAATAAAATGAAAACATCAATAAAATACAAAAGCCACTTTTATAACTACGATTATGACAACCTTTTTAATAAAAAAAATTAAGAAAATCAATTGCCACTTCTATAAATTACACCTCAATTAAGTGTGTTTTATTTTTCTCTTCCTTTTCCTTTGTTTTTGTGCTATAGCTACAACCATCGACTCCAAATCACTTCTAGACCAATCGACTCCATACTCTATATCCAATGATGTAAGTTGTGCAAAATCTGGATCAAATGATTCACCATGCTGATATGCTTCATTTGCAAGTTCAAAATGTTCAATGTCTTCATCCTCTTATAATGGCATTGCATATAAGTCACGAGGTTGAGTCTTTCGCACAACATGCCAACCCTTATTACAATTATCAATAGCATAGAAAAATTGTGAAGCTTGGCTTGCTAACGCAAACGGCTCATTGGTTCTAAGAAATCTTTGAAAATTAACACTAACAATACCAAACTCATCTATTTTCACTCCTTTTTCTCTATTATATACATCCCACCATTTACAATGAAATAACACCACTCGTCTTCCCCTAAGATATTTTATTTCAAGAATCTCTATTAAAACCCCATAGTAATCAATACTTTCAGCATCTATGCCATTCTCACCAACCACAAGCACACCACTATTTTGAGTCCTCAAATCCTATTCATGTTCTTCTATATGAAATCTATATCCATTGCAAATGTAACCTTTAAAACATGTCACATATTAGGAGGGACCACGAGACAATGAGAACAAGTCTACCATTTTTTCACTTTTATCATTGCTATGCAATCTGGCCATCTAATAAAAAACAAAAACAATTTAACTAGTTAATGCAATCATCACTATAATAAAATTCAAAAGAGAAGACATAAATTATACTATTTACTTACTTTATTTTTGAACCAATTAATAAAATAACTATCCCATTCTTTGTCGGATAAATGTTGCAAACTACTTACCTCGGAATGTGAAAATTCTCTGTGAGAAATGGGAAATAAATCATTACTTTTATATTGGAAGGAAAATAAATTAAGAAATAATGGAAATGAATAGTACACACTTACTGGAGAAAAGGTTGGACTTCATAGCAATTTTTTAAAATATAAATATGAGCTTGGTCTAGCTCTTCTATGTCAAGATCACGTGGTTTGCTTGCTCCTAAAACTCGTCCCAAATGAGAAAAAATTTGTATCCCATTACCAAGCTCATTAACATTACTATCATAATTGCGCTCAAGGCGGTTGAACCTTGTCTCCATGTCTTTCAAGTACCTTGAATAAAGAGTCATGCATTCATTTGTAATATAGCCCTCAGCAATTGAACCTTCTGGACGAGCAAAATTTCAAATAAGAGACTTTAAGGTGTATATTGTTCGTTCTACAAAATACATCCACCGATATTGAACAGGTCCAGTAATCTTGGCTTCATTAGCCAAATGAATAGGCAAATGCACCATGATATCAAAAAATGGAGGAAATATCTTTTCTAACTTGCGAAGTGTTATAGGAATTTGGGATTCACTTTGTTCTAATTCATCCATATATAACACTTTCGCACCAACTATATTAAAAAACATAGATAGCTCTAAAAGTGGTTCACACGCTGATTTAGGAAGAAGACCACGAATTACAAGAGGTAGCAAATGTTGTAAAATAATATGACAATCATGGCTTTTTAAACCATAAATCTTATGGTCTTTAAGATTCACACAATGAGAAATATTGGAGGAAAACCCATCAGGAACTTTCAATTGTTTTAAGAAAAGGCAAAGCTTATGTTTTTCTTCAGAAGGCAATGTGTAAGATGCCATAGGCAATTTGTTTTTATTCCTTTCCTTTATTGGGTGCAATTCCGGTCTTATATTCATTGCCTGTAAATCCAGTTGACTTTTAAGAGTATCTTTAGTCTTCCCTTTCATATTCATGATTAACCCAAGTATATTATCACATATGTTATTTTCAATGTGCATTACATCCAAATTGTGTCGTAACAACAAAGTCTCCCAATATGGAAGTTAAAAAAATACGCTCTTTTTATTCCAATTGTCCCCTCTAGCTGCATGTGATATTTTTGACCTTCTTACCAGTAGCTTTTTAATATCATCCCATCAAGATCATGCACCTGTTCAAGTACATCACTACCAGAAATAGGCCTTGGTGGCAATCTTCTTTCCCTAGTGCCATCAAATGAATCCTTATCATTACGCCATCTATGAGTTATTGGGAGAAAATGTCGATGCCCCATATAACATTGTTTGCTGCTATTTGCTAGTCTTGTAGATGAAGTCTCCTTATTACAACAAAGGTAGGCCAATATTCCCTTAGTACTCCATCCAGATAAATTCCCATATGCAGGAAAATCATTAATGGTCAACAATAAGGCAACATAAAATTGAAAATTCTTTTTTGTGCATGCATCAAATGTCCCAACTCCAAATTCCCATAACTCATTTCGCTCTTCTATCAAAGGTTGGAGGTAAACATCAATTGTATCCCCAGGACCCTCAGGCCCTGGAATAAGCATTGACAAAATAAAATTTGATTATTTCATGCACATCCAAGGTGGAAACTTATATGGAATAAATATCACCGGCCAAATACTATATGATGTCTTTGAATTTTCAAATGGTTGAAAACCATTGCTAGCAAGATCAAGTCTTACATTACAAGGATTTGAGGAAAATGATTTATGAAGCTCATCAAAATCCTTCCATGCCATTGAATCCACCAGATGCCTCATCACTCCATCATCTACTCTTTTTTCAAAGTGCCATCTCATCAAAGATGACATTTTTGTTGACATAAAAAATCTTTGAGGCCTAGATTTGAGCGAAAAATACCGTAATGTCTTCTATGGTATTTTCTTACCATTTGCTTTAATTTTTTTCCTACTATGTTTATCAACCTTCCATCTAGAGACACCATAAACCTTGCACATGTTAGATTTTTTTATCACCCTTCCAATATAGCATACAATTATTTTCTCAAGCATCAATCTTTTTATAAGAAAGGCCAAGATCACGAATTATCTTTTTTGCCTCATAGTAAGAATTTGGCAAATTAGATAATTCAGGAAGTAGGTATTTTTTAAGGAATTCCAACAACATGCTAAAGGAATCATTACTC
Source organism: Macaranga tanarius (assembly GCA_949673435.1). Classification (NCBI taxonomy): domain Eukaryota; kingdom Viridiplantae; phylum Streptophyta; class Magnoliopsida; order Malpighiales; family Euphorbiaceae; genus Macaranga; species Macaranga tanarius. Next base: position 16,353 of record CATIWO010427938.1, read on the forward strand.
CAACGCCCAAGGCTTTTAATATGAAGCAATTTTACCAATGCAGACAACTTTGAGATTTTAGAACCTGGATATATAGGTTGTTGCGAATCCCTTAACAACCTATAAAATTTCTTTGCTTCGTCATTTGGGTCTTCTTTAAAAAAATCACTATTTTCACCAACATCAATAAACTTAGAATAAACATCTCTTAATATTTCTTGCACTTCATCCTCCTCACTCTCATCTTCTACATCCTCATCGTTTTCAAATTCAGCCTCACCTAACTTGTCTCCATTGTGGTACCAAAAAGTATAATTCCTCATCATTCCATACACTTTAAGATGAGCCTCAACCATTTCACAAGTTCCCGAATGTGTATTCCCACATTTCACACAAGGACATCTAATTTCATTCATCTCCCCAGTTCTTGCAAAAGCATTATCTAAGAATTTTCTAATTCCTGTTAAATATGTTTCATTAAGTCGATCATTGAAAAGGTCCATCCATCCTTTACTAGGTGCCATTTGATTATAAATAGATAAGGTGATCTTCAAACTACCTACAAAAGTACAATTATTTTAAAAATAGTTTATATTATAAAAATTCACTTAATAATTAAATAGCAATATGGACATTGCATTGCACATTAAAAAAAATAACAAATATATAATAAGTGCGTAGTTAATCAAATTTGTGTAATTAAGGTGGGTGAAAATGGTGAAATGAAAGCAAGAATAAATTAAGAAGATATGTTTATGAAAAAAAAATTACATTAGCTAGTTACTTAGGACTTTAATGATTTCTAGATTATAATGTGTGTAGTGAATTCAGATGAGGATTTATGAAATAAAACTAGAAGTCGGAAAAAAAAAGCAAACAAACAAATCAGGAAGCAAAAATTGAAGATATAATTTTTTTAAAAGGAAAACTTAGTACCTTTAAAATCCTTGAAACAATATCTACAAACGCCAGCTAGTGTGACCAAGGAAGCAGCAATAGTAACATAACCTGCCAAAGTTAAAAGCCAAATCAGTAGCATAAATTAAACATTATATTATATGAAGTTGTTAAAAATAATATGCTAACTCAAAATTAGGAAATGATGTGTTATTGTGGGAATAAAGAAAGAAAGATTGATGAACATATATAAAGACTATTATCTTTCTTTCTATATTCACAGAAACTGAAAAAAGTGAGCAAGCAATGTCTGATATATTTGTCCATCTATTCTCTTCAAATCTATATACATACAAAAAGAATATATATTTAATTATTTTAGTACGTAGTAATGCTGCACAAGATACATAATCTATTACATTAAAGTGCTAAAAAATGCAGATAGTATTTTTCTTCTGTTCAAAAAAGAAAACCAGCAACATCAACCAACAGAACTAGCAAGTGACTAGTAATCAATAGAAACAAATGGAGACATACAACAATCATAAGAAATGATCAGGTAGCAAACAACATGATGTATAAATAGTATAAAGATAGCAGAATTGAAATAGGCAGCAGTTAAAATCATATAAAGTTGACATAATTAATTTTTTTATAAATTTATTTTAATCTTATATTATAAAATTCCCTAAACTAATACAAAAAGAGCAGAATTTCTGAAACAAATTGAGGATGTTATAATGCTAGAGAGAAGAGACATGTAGCTGCAAAGATCATTAGGGAATCGAAGGCCTGTCGCCTCCATTAATGGCAGCATTATAATCCCTTGTCAGTCCATGAAAAA
>CATIWO010427990.1:0-13342 GCA_949673435.1 Macaranga tanarius
CTCTACTCTGATAATCTTGGTGCTACATATCTCTGTGCTAACCCAGTGTTTCATTCTCGCATGAAGCATTTGGCAATTGACTATCATTTTGTTCGGGATCTTGTGCAATCATCTTCTCTTCGTGTTGTTCATGTTTCGTCAGGAGATCAACTAGCAGATGCACTCACCAAGTCACTGCCTCGTCCTCGTCTTCTTCATATCTGTAACAAGATTGGTGTTTCTTCGTGTACACCATCTTGAGGGGGCATATTAGAGTATATTATTCTGATTCCTTCTTTTATTATTATTCCTATTATGTAGTCTTTAGTATTTACTAAACTCTCCTTGTAATGGTATTATAAATATCTTATTTCTCATCAATAATACTATGCAATTTACCCTATCAAGATATTTAGCATTCATTAATAGTATCTTATTTTTGCCAAAGATTCTTTGTTTGGAAACACATTCAAGCGAATCTCTGATGAGTATCACATCTCTCTGTTAATAGATAGCTAATTGTTAACATACTTCTAATTATTTTAATGCAAGCATTATACTGAATGCACTCGTCCATTATAATCTGCTTTCTTGGAAAGCCATGTGATGCTTATGAAATTTTTTACTTGGTTATGTGTTTTCTAGTAAGGCATCTCCTCATTACTTTTTATTTCTGTTACATTTTACAGCCAGAATTGGGTATTAAAAAGATTATGATTGTTAACTGGGATGTGCATCACGGTAATGGGACTCGAAAGATGTTTTGGAAAGATCCTCATGATTTGTTCTTCTCTGTTCATAGGTACAATATATATTTTACCTCAATTTTCTCATGTTCGTCATTTTCTTCTACATTCCCTAATGTTGTAGTTATACACATTGAATGACTGCTAATATTTTCTTCCTTTTTCAAGTATTTACATGTGCATGGTACTAATTTTATGCTTGTTGACTTACTTTTTTTTTTTTTTTCTTTTGGGGATCAATAAGACTTGTTTCTTATTAATTATTTTTTGATGGGCTTTTTATTTTGCAGGACAAATACAAAGTATATAAAATCTTTTTTCGTTTTCGGTTTAGTGCACCAAAGAAATGTGTTATGTAGGCCAGTTATTGTGTAGCTTTTTTTTTTTTTAATTATTGATATTGTAATGAACTTAAACTTGTTTGTATCTTTTTTATTTTCAATAATGTAATAAATTTATATTTGTTTTGCAATGGATGTGTATTTTATATATATTGTCTTGTATTTTTTAACTTTTAGTATCATTATTAAAAAAAATAAATGTTATATTAGCCGTCACTAATAAAAGGTTTTATGTTGCCAAAATTAAAATTCATTATAAACATAGCAATGGAAACACAAAATCCGTATCTGTCGCTAATTTAGTGACAGAAATGCAAAATCCATTGCTATAAATAGGCGACGGAAATGCAAAATCCGTCGCTAAATTTTAAGGACGAGCATTTTATCGACTCAAAAAAATCCGTCGCAAAGATATTTAGTGACGGATTTTTAAGTGTTAGTGATGGAATTTTCCGTCGCTAAATCGCCAGTTTTTTTCTAGTGTTTGCCCTCCACCACCACTTTCGACACAACCTTACCCATAACCTACTCAAACTTATCAATCCTCACTGCTCTCTTGTATGTCTTTTATTTTATCATTCATCTCTTTTATTTCTCTAAAAAAATTACTGATGTTTAAAATATATCTCACACCTTCGCCTTGCACCTCCTATCTACCACCTCCCACTTGGTCTCTATTATTAAATTTAATGATTTTGCTCATCATTTCCTTTTTATATTCTTTAGTTCAGAAAAAATCCCTCTCATCATCTTCTTCTTTGTCAAGATCTAGTTTTTCATGTTAATTTTATTAATTGTATGATTTTATATACTGATATTATTGATATTGTTTTTGATTTTATGTATTATTAGTGTTGATGTTATTGGAGGATATGGTTGTATTGTTAATTCTATTGACAATGGTGGTGGTGTTGGGCAGTGGTGATATGGGTGGTAGTGTGATATTGCATTTGGAGGTAGTGGTGGTAGTCTTAATTCTAAAATTTTATCATTGGAGGTGGTGGTGTTGGCAGTAATGATGTTAATTTTCATAGTGATAGTGTGATGTTGATGAACATGGTGGTTTTGGCAAGGGAAGCAGCAAAATAAGGATGAGACATCCTACCAAATGAAGAAGATGGATTAGTAGAAAAGAAGATAATTTAGATTGATCAACTAGGACTCGAATAGTTTAGATTGATCAACTAGGGCTCGAATATAAGAACATTTCTACTTTGTATAATTATAAAGGTAAGGTTATCGATGAAGTCCCAATTTCTGCTAGAAAAATTAGCTTTGATGACACCAGACCCATGAATGAAACTGCCATCGTCATGGCAGATCGGTTGTTGTCTAATTTTCAGCTTCATACAGAGGTGATGTATATGGGTTGAGCTTTCTAGTTTGGTTTCTTGATTGATGGGGATTATTTGTATATAGTATTAGAGAAGATTACACATGATTATATATAAGACTAGCAATTTGTATTAACAGGTCGTAAATGAGTCGTGTCAAGACACGATTATAACACATAAATGGCCAACCTAAACACGACCCGTCTATTTAGTTATGCCAAAACTATATACTTAAACATAGATACGTTTAAGTAACATGTTACACGATACGACCCATACAACCCGTTTAACCTATACATGTCTAAAATATATTTAAACACATATTTTAACACGTTTAATATGGTTTAACACATTTAACACATTTTAACATATTTCTACATTCAAATTAAAAAATATTAAAAAAATCAATTATATTTTCAAATATAATTACATAGTTTTTGTATTATAATTAACATTTTTAAATTATTTATATTTTAAATAATTTAAATAATATTTATTTAATATTTAATAATAATTTAAATTATTATTAAATTTTATTTAAATTTTTACTAAATAATTAAATAATAATAGTAATTTAGTATTATATAGTATTTGTTGGAGACTAATACTTGATAAATCTAATTATTTATATTAAAATTATCTACTTTTGATCAATTTTTTAGTGTTAATATTAATTAATACTAAATTATATAACTTTAATATTTTTATCGTGCTTATTTGCTTAAAATTAAATTAAATATTGTGTAATATCTACTTAGTATTTAAATTATCTTTAATTTTTTGAAGAAAAATTACTTTTAATTAGTACTAATACTTAATATGAATGCTAATTTATACTATGAATTTTATTAATAATATTATTAGTATACATCAAAACTATGTATTTCCAATTTTCCATGAATATAATTGACAATACTAAATTATACTAAAAATATATTATTCTATTATAAATACATAATATAATTAATAATATTGGCATAAATTTTTATTAAAGATAATAATAATTTATACCAAAACTATATATGTATTTCTATTAATACAATTGACAATACTACCTTGCACCAATGTTTATTATATTTAATAATAACTTATTTAATATTGAATTAGCATTGAATAATATTTTATTTAATAATTTAAATTTTTAATATATGTTATTTATTAATGTGTGTATGTGTATGCGTGTGTACATATATATAAATATATATATATATATATATATATAAACATAATTTAATAGAATGAAAGGGTTAATTAAATATAATTAAGTATTATTTTTGGATGAATTGGATTCGAAAGAATTAATGAGAAAAAATCAAGTCAAGAAATCTGGATGTAATTGAAAGTAATCAAGGACTAAATTAAAAAGAAGAAAATTGTACAAAGATTTATGAGTGAGGTGTTGAAAATTAAAGGATTGCAAAAAAAAAAAGAAAAAAAGAGGAGCTATGTTTTTAACGCAGAAAAAGAAGAAGGGGGGGGAGCTGTAGGAAGAAGAACAAGAACAAGAAGAAGAAGAAGAAGATACTATAGATAAGGTTTTCTACCTTTAAGAATTTAGAGATTTTAGAGCTAAAATCTAGTGAGTGGATTTCTTTTTAGTTTGTTTTCTTGATTTCAATTTAAGATGTTGGAGTTTTTGATGTTTGTGTAGAAAATGTTGTTTTGAATTATGGTTTCAAGTATAATGCACACATTATCATGTTGTAAATGTGCTAGAAGGGTTAAAATATGTGTTGTGATAGTTTATGAAGCAATTAGTGATGAAACCTTAGATTTTTAGTTGAATTTCTATCATTTTAGCCTTTGACTTCATTAACCCTTAATGAGTTGGGCTAAAGTTATGGGCATATGGGCTTATCTAACACTTAGATAAGGTCTACTCCATACCAAATAAGATAACTAATGAGCTAATTTAAATTTTTTAAATAAAGCCCATCTTAAGTCTATCTTTATTAATATAAATGGTTCATCTCATGGGTCATATATAAATAAACTTGGAGGCAAATTTATTACATCTTAAATCAAGTTCAAATTAATATTATTTAATTACAATAAAGTCATAATCTTTGAATTTAGATTCTGAGATATGCTAGATCCCCGCATACGCGCAAATCCAATTCAATTAATTTAATTAACTAATTAAACTATTTAATTAACTAATTAAACTCTTTAATTAATAATTAAATTAATATTAATCTTCATCCGTGCAACTCTTGTATATGTGACTTACTAGGTTCAAGTCTAAATAGCAATGAGAAATAATATTAACTCTTAATATTTTAGAAACACCTTTCCATACTAAATGTGAAATCCTAATTAATCACATTTAGTTCTCATAAGTTATGAGTGACCCTCAGCATAGATGTCATGACTACTCAAATAGAAATAAATGCTATATGTAGATCCATAAGAACCATAGAATATAATTACCATATACTAATGTCCTTTCATTACAAGATCCTGATATTGGCCAGAGTCACTGTATAGTCAAACTTTAATCGCCTCAATCATATGACCTCATCTTAAGTTCAATTCTCGATAAAACACGACTTCTACTAGAAACTCTTTCTAGTACCAAAACTCTTTTCGGATAAATCGATTTTGACCTGGTCAGGTATTTATTCATTAAGAATAACTTAGATAGTTTAGAATCTTATCTCGGTTCACTCCAGGTAATGAATTCCATCTTGGCCGATCACTCATCCCTATATATAACCAACTAGAGCCACCATATGCCATATACCTATGCGTGGCTAGCACAAGTATGTAAGCGGTAACAAACTCTAACTAAACATATGTGGATGACCATGTCGCCTCAGGTTAAAGGACCATATGCACCATTATATCCAAGATTGTGATTGTTGACTAAAGTGAATTTTCATGCAATCACAAATCTTACATCACAGTTCGATCCACCCATCACATGAGTATCCACATATCTATTCTGATATTTTATATCAAGTAGCATGAGACTCACTACTTTCCACTATTAATATCACATACCGATCAAGAAAAATCGACAGAGGTGATAGTCTTTGGATTAATACTACCCTTATATTAATCCAACGACTATGAACATTTATAGCATATGTACCAAATGAGTTTGTCACTCATATTATCAACTCTTGATAATAAACTCATTCAACATAGTACTAAGGGTAAATATTAAAATAAACTTAACATTTAATTTAAATGAATATTTTATTGCCATAGAGATAAATGTATAATGTCTAAATACAAGAATAGCCCTAGGGTACATCTACACTAACAATCTCCCACTTGTACTATTACTATTCACTATAATATCTAAGACCCATCTTCTCAAGATGACGGTCTAAATGTAGTTGGGTAAGCGCCTTAGTGAGTAGATCAGCCACATTGTCGGCTGAAGCTACCTTCTACACGAGCACATCGCCCTTTCCAATAAGTTCCCTGATAACATGATAGTGCCTTTCAATGTGTTTGGATTTTGATAAGACCTCAGTTTCTTTGCCAAAGCAATGGCTCCATTGTTGTCGTAGAAGAGAGGAACTGCCAACTCAATGGAAGGAACAATACCTAGTTCGGTGATAAACTTTTGAATCCAAATAGCTTCCTTAGCAGCATCTGATGCGGCTATGTACTCGGCCTCTGTAGTGGAATCAATAGTAATACTTTGCTTGGAACTTTTCTAGCTCATTGTACCTCTATTACAGGTGAAGACAAACCCAGAGATAGACTTTCTATCATCCACATCTGACTGGAAGTTAGAATCTATGAAACCCATAAGCTATAAGTCACCTCCTCCATAAGTCAAAACTAATTCCTTAGTCCTTTTCAAGTACTTAAGGATAGCCTTAACTGCCACCTAATGCTCCAAGCCTAGGTTGGATTGAAATCTGCTAGTTATACTAACTTCATAGGTAATATTCGACCTAGTATATAATATAGCATACATTAGGCTTCCTATAGCCAAAGCATAAGGAACCTTGGCCATCTACCATTTCCTCAGATGTTTTGGGCAATATCAGCTTGGAAAGGTGGATACCATGCCTAAATGATAACAATTCTCTCTTGGAATCAAGCATGTCGAACCTCTTCAACACTTTTTCCAAGTAAAAATTTTGAGATAAACCTATCATTCTCTTCGATCTATCCCTATAGACTCAAATTTTGAGAATATAGGTAGCCTCTTCTAAGTCTTTAATTGAGAAGGTCTTAGACAACCATACATTTGCAGAAGTCATCATGCCAACATCATTCCCAATGAAAAGAATATCATCAATATACAAGACCAGGAAAGTGAGTTGGCTCCCACTAATCTTCTTGTAAACACATGGCTCATCCTCGTTTTTAATGAACTATAAGAATGGATAGCCTCATCAAAATAATGATTCTAACTCCTTGAAGCTTGCTTCAGACCATAGATGGATCTATAAAGCTTGCACACTTTTGAGCTTTCCTCGAATATAAAACCTTTGGGTTGCTCCATGAAAATGTATTCCTTAAGATAACCGTTAAGAAAAGCGGTCTTGACATCTAGCTGCCAAACCTCATAATCATAGTGTGTAGCAATAGCATAAAGAATCTGAATGGATTTAAGTATGACTACTAGTGAAAAGGTCTCCCTATAGTCAACTCTTTGCCTTTAGCGAAACCCTTTCACTACAAGCCTAGCTTTGAAGGTCTTTACCTTCCCATCTGCACTAATCTTTCTCTTAAAGATCCATTTACACCCAATATGTACAATATACTGAGGTGGATCAACAAGTGTCCAGACTTAGTTTGCATACATGGAATTCATTTCAGTTCTCATCGTCTCAAGCCATCTTAAAGAATCTTTATCACATAAAGCTTATTTATATATAGTAGGATCATCAACATGAATACTTTCTTCATGAACATGCAACTCTTGTATATCATGAAGAAAATCGTATCTCTCCAGAGGACGTGTGACGCCTAAAAATATAACCAAACATGTGGCACAAATAAAGATACATAAATGGCAAAATAAAATTTCTCAATAAAAGGTACTTGTATATATACAAGAACTCATATGTATATCCATGTACAATATTACATACATAACATGTCTGGTATTACACATATACTATATAATACCAAAACTCATACACACAATGCCATTACAAAAATACTAAATGATATACAGGAGGAAGGTCGGGTACACTAACTCGTTCGGCCTACCTGTGACTCAAATGCAAGCTTTAAACCCTTTGTCTAATCAATTCTTGAAAAGTTTCAATAGCAAAGGGGTAAGCTTGCAATTCAATAAGCAACTATGAATACAGTTGCATACATATACTAATTACATAAACAAAGAGTTGATAGAACATGATAACCAATATTATAAATACATTCTAAGGATCATAATATAGTCTTACAATCCTCTACCAAGTCTATATACAATCACCATAAGGTTCCATTACCATTTGCACTACATCGAGTGCGTACGGGAGTCCAAATGAAGAAGGAGCATATGAGCAATAAAATGTCAAGCTCTATTAGAGAATCTTAATGATAGATTCATCTCAAACTTAAAACATGAAAGTTATAGATGACTCTTTAAAGTTTCTCTAGCATCAAACAATGCTCCATTTAGAGCTCTATAGCTCAAGTTATATTCAAAATACAAAGACAAAAGTATGCAGAAGGAGGAGGCTGGGCTCCTTACGGGCGGGTGCTCATGGCCACTTGGAAGAGGCTTGCGACCACGATTGGGTTCTCACAGTCACGAGCTTGAGCATAAGGACCCCAACTAGAACTAAATTACTAAGCAAGAATACCTAGGGTGCTCACGGTTGTACCCTCACGGTCGCGACCAGACTGTGAGCAGTCCAAGCAACACCAAAACTCCCCTTTTGCTATTCTAAAGCCTAGTAAACCATTCCATTCTTAATTATAACTCAAAAAAAACCTAAAAATACCTCATAAACATGCCAAACATCATCAATTCATTCATCAACTTATAATTCTCAATCATTCATAAGTTTTAAAGCATCTATATTCATCCATTTTAACTAGAACAACCCATTCACATATTAGCATCTCATTTATAAGCATACATTCAAAGTATGTACGTTTCAATAAAATAATTAGTATCCGATCGGACCTTTTCTCACACTTAGCCTCATTGGCTATATTCCTCACAATTCATTATCAATCAAATGGCCATTAGTGAGACTATCCACCTAGCTCAGTCTCACTTGAGTAGCTATACGTCCGGCTCAGCTTGTCCATCACACATAATATTTTAATAACACTCAAATGGCCATTAGTGAGACTATTCATCCAGCTCAGTCTTACTTGGGTAGCTATATGCCTGGCTCAGCTTGCTCATCTCATAATTGCACAATTTTCCTCACTTTCCTCACATATTTCACCTTTAAGTGAAATATCACCCAATCCACACAACACAATAAATTCCTTTTATTGCATCTCAATAAGCCATTATAATAACCATTCATTAATGTACCATCATTTGCCAATAAAACCTCACAAGGTCAATACACAAGAGGGTGGAAGTCATTCCACATCACATTCACTAATCCATAAATTTATTTAAATTCATATAAGGAAGTACACCAAATATATATACACATAATAGCTTAGCATATGGATACAATGTATATCAATAGTTACTTACCTTCAAGTGCTTCTACCTCAACAAAAAAGTCTTTCTTTCAATGATGAGTGCTTTTCTTCCCTTTATCAATCCCTACATATAATCATATATCAATTCAACAAGCAAACATTGAATTTCACCCTAATCTCACAAAGTGCAACTAAATGGTCAAAGGTCCACATGACTTAAAGATGCACATACAAATCCAATAACCCCTAAATTGCTACTGAAGCTAGGGTATGTGTCTATTACTAATTCCAATTGGAATCATTCAATTCGGACATGTATAGAATTAGTTATGGATTTTACAATATGTTCGGGCAAAATAGGGCATTCACATGAGCAGTAAAATGTCCGGCCCTATTGAACCCTTTAAACGACAAAATCAGTTCAAACCCAAAACATAGAAAATATAGAGGACTATTTTAAGTTTCTAGGGAGTCTAACCTTGCTTAAATCAGAGCTATATAGCTCAAGATATGGCATAAAAAATGACTAAAAAATAGAGAGGTAGGGCACGAATTTGACAACAAACACAACTCAACTTAATCAACACAATTCACAAGCAAAGCTTACTAAATTGATCTTTAATAAATTATAGGCCTCTTAGAGCTTCTTAATCTTCTTATTAGATAGCCAACACAAGATCAAAATTAATCAAGAACACTCTTTTCTCTTCCCTTTCAATTCTCTACAATTTCTACATATACATACACACACATATACACATATAATAATTAACCAATCCTAAGCTAATAAATTACATCCCCAAAGTCTCTATATTAAATGCCCAACCACATTAATAAATACATATTTATCACTATAACATAACAATAACATTATACTATAATTAAATAGTCAAATATCACCCAAAATAACATCTAAGCCCTTTAATGAAATGGGCATATTATACTATGCCCTATAACTTCTAATTGTAACAATCTAACCCCAAACTTATCCTACAATTAGGCCCATCTCTACTAAAATACACATTCCCTCACTTAAATATATTCCACCACTAGACTCTATATGTCATGAATACATAATACATGAATATTGCATCTAAAATACAGGTGTTACAGGATGAGATACCCTACTAGACCTTCTAGGAGTCGGTGTGATGACATTCTCAATTGGAATAGGCTTATCGGGTTGATCAATATCCATTTGATTAATTTATTAGGCTTTCTTATATGACTCCTCATCTAACATTATCTTCCTTTCTTTGCCACATTCCTTAAGAAACTCTTTCTCGAGGAATATAGTATCTCTACTTACAATAATAACTTGTTAAGCAGGAAGATAAAAGTAATATCCTAAACTATCTTTAGGATATCCAACAAAACTTCCTTTGATCGATTTTGCATCCAACTTGTCTGATATCACATTTTTGATAAAAGTCGGACACCCCTAAACCTTAATATATTTAAGACTTAGTGCCTTACCATGCCATATCTCATATGGTATGGTAGAAATGGACTTGGATGAAATACGATTAAGGATATAGCAGGTCGTTTGGAGTACGAAACCCCAAAGTGATATGGGAAGATCAATGTAGCTCATCATGGATCATACCATATCCAATAAAGTACGATTTTGCCTCTCAGACACACCATTCAATTGTGGTGTTCTAGGCGGCATGAATAGTGATATAATGCCATGTTCCTTAAGGAACTCAATGAACTCAGTACTCAAGTATTCACCTCCTCGATCTGATCTTAGAGTTTTAATACTTTTCCTAGTTTGGTTTTCTAATTGAGCCTTGAACTCCTTGAACTTTTCAAAGGATTCACTTTTGTTCTTCATAAGAAACAAATGTCTATACCTTAATAGATCATCTATAAAGGTAATAAAATAGTAGAAACCACCTTTAGCTATTTTGCTAAATGGTCCACATACATCACTATGTATAATCTCCAAAATATCATTTGCTCTTACCATTTGTCCAACAAATGGTGATCTAGTCATTTTTCCTTGAAGATAAGCCTCACAAGTCAGATCAGATGTGGATTCAAGATTGCTCAAGATTCCCATCTTTTCTAACTTCATGATCCTATCCTCTGCAATATGACATAATTTTAAGTGCCATAAATATTTGGAGTTAGAGGCATTCTTAATTAGCATCGCATTCACATCACTCACATTGGTTAGAGGCATATTGTTATTGGACATATTATCAACATAATATAATATATGTATTAAATAACCTATGCCAATCAATTCGTTTCCAAAATGAATCTTACATACATCTCTACCAAAATGGAATTCATAACTCATATTAGTCAAATTAGAGATAAGGTACATATAATACATCCTCCAATAACAAAACATGATTATACAAATCAATTGAAGTGGTACCTATAGCCTTGGCCGCAACACTTACTCTATTTCTAAGTCTTAAGGTCACTTCATTGGGCCACAACCTTCTCTCATTTGCTAGATCTTGTAAGGAAGAACAAATGTGAGAACTTGCACCGGTATCCAATACCTATGCATTAGATGAGCTCTTAAAGCATTTAGAAGCAAATACATTAGAAAAAGTCTCACCTTCTCCATCCTTGTCCTTTCCCTTAGCCTTGAGGGACTCAAGGTACTTAGAAGAGTTTCTCTTCCAATATCTTTCACCTTAGCAGTAGAAATACTTTTTTCTTGCCTTGCTCTTCCCTCACGATGGCATTGCCCTTATGCTTGGCTATCCCTCTCGTGGGCTTGACAACACTTGCCTTGCCTTTTTTCTTCTTATTGCCTTTCTTTTTAGTCCCACTAGAACTGGAAATAAGTACAACCTCCTTCCCTTTACTCCCTTGGATAGCCTTTTAGGCCGTCACAAGCATGTTCATTAGCTCCGCAAGAGTGCATTCAATCTTATTCATGTGGAAGTTGGCGATGGTTTGCCCGAAAGATTTGGGAAGAGATTGAAGGATCAAATATACTTGGAGGTGAAAGTCCATTGTGAAGTATAGACTCTCTAGCTCCTCTATTGATCTAATCATGAGGTTCACATAGGCTCCTACTTCTTCTCCCTCTCTCATATTTGCATAGAATAACCACTTTGATATCTCATATCTAGTGGTCCTACTATGCTCACCAAATAACTCTTGTAAGTGTAGTAAGATTTCTCTTGCACTTGTGTACTTCTCATGTTGTCGATAGATCTTAGTGCTTATGAAAGCCCACATAATGCAACGTGCTTGTATATCATCGTCCTTCCATTTCTCAATAGTATCATGCTCCTCTTAGAAAGCATTTTTGGGAAGGGTCCGGAATGGTTTGGTTTTATTTCAATAAGTATAGTATTTTCTCGAAAGCTAAAATAACTTTTAGGTTCCTTAGCCAATCAATGAAATTAGGGCCCTTGAGCTTATTATGGTCGAGTATGATGGAAAGTGGGTTTGTAGGTCTCATGTTATCAATTTTTGTAAAAGGTAACAAGATTGATTAGTTATATGTTATTGTGATCACCACTAGATTTGGTCTTTAATCATAATGGCCTCCCACTAACTTGGCGAATCCTACACTTCCAAATAGGAAATGGAAATCCTTGTTGGATGGATTTCTAATGGATAATGGAGTTATTAATAGGCCACTACTATCCTTTAGGTACATATTGCCATTCTTGGAATAATAGTTCGCATTAAGTGGACAACTCTTATCCATCACATCTCATGTGAGGTTCTATTAATCCTGCTCCTAATGTTACGGGCCTCAAGTAAGCCTAATTGCCATTCTTGACCTTTAGCATTAGTTAGGTCTATACCATTGGATCCGTGAAGTGTATGGATTTGAACACTATAAACCTCAGATACGCCTATTTATCATTATTGGCCCATAATGTCACGCCTTATCCTCAAATTAACCACTAATACTGATTTATATACAGTAACCATAGTTATTACCATCTTCATATACTTAATGAGCTTTCAAGGTTATAATACATACACTAATGGAATATTGGCACCTGTACAAATTAAAACTTCCATTCATACATTGGATATCCTTGCTAATGAACTCGTCTCAATTCAGATAATGATATCATCACTTAGATAATATTTTTCTTAGAATTTCTATGCTAATTCATCACCATTTTAATCATATACATCCATTATACAATTAAACTCGAGATGGAAAAATAATAACATCATAATATACCAAGATCAGAGATATATATATCATAAGCACCGTAGTGCTAACCATCCATCCATACAATATATACATCATCAAAAATATATACAAATAGAGTACTAGATGCTGGTACAAATAATACAAGTTATAACATCATTTGCCCTAGCATCTAAACCCAGGTCATCGGATCTCCTGTCC
>CATIWO010428029.1:0-20882 GCA_949673435.1 Macaranga tanarius
CGTTCCCATCGCTTCTTCATTAATGGTTAGGTCTTAATTTTACAATAAATATTGAAATATATTAATTAAACATTAAGATATATAAAAAAAATATTAAAATATATTTAAAATATATATATATATTAAATATTAAAAAAATAAAATATATTAAAAAAATATTTAAATATATATATATATTATATAATTATATATATATATTTAAATATAAAATAAACAAGCAAAATCCTATTTCTTAATTCTAAATCATTTTTGATCAAATTGAACGAAATAGGTTGAACTCATTATTCTAGTATATAATTTTGAACATATTCGAATTATATCATGCGCTTTAACCTTTTGTCTTTTGAAGTAAATATAACATATATATTTCCAAAAAAAAAAAGTTGCTAAGTTGATATACTTGCCTGCCATTCTCTCTATTATATTTAGTGGATGTTGACTATTATTATTGCTATCAATATCGGTAAAAAAAGTTTGGTGGACTTCTAACACATGCATAAAATAATTTGTATATTGTCCCTTTCACACAAAATCTATTTTATAATTGTTCAATTCTAGTTAATAATCGTATTAAGAAGTGATACCTTATTTCATCGATATTCTTTAGAGTGGATTCAGCGGTGTCTAGAATTATTGAGGGTATTTGTGGGGAGAGGTCTTGTTAGCAATTTTGGTTTGCGGAAGCGTGAGAGGATTAGAAATTATATGAGATAATAAACAAACACAACACCAAAAATAGAGAAAACATAAAACACAAGAATTAATGTGGTTCGGCGTAAGCCTACGTCCACGGGCGAAGGAGAAACAAATTCACTAATCAAACCAAAGATACAAGAAAAGAGAATGGAGATAAACACTCAACCCTTAGCCCCAATTACACCCAATCAAGCTCTCTACTTGGCACACGTGCAGAACACAAGGCATTCACGATGTCTCTACAACTCTTGACACTCTCTACGACACTCATTAACACATATACATGTAGCCCTATTTATAGAGGATATAAATCCAAAATCCAACTTAATCAAGGATTCTCTTCAATATAGGAACCTCTTTAAAATAGATGATAAGTTATAAGAATTTAATTCCAAATAAGAGTTTAATTCCTAAGTAAGAGTCCAATCCTATTGGGGAAGGATTTCCTTGACTTGGCCACCAATTATATGTCAAATATATCAATTTTGTGCGCTACACAGCCTCCCACACGGCTATGTTTCGGGCTATGTTCAATTCTGGACAAAATGGCAGATTCCAACACAGCCAACAACACACTCGTGTATCTGCCCGTATTCACAACACACCCTGAGACACGCCCATGTTGCCGCCCATGGCTGCCTCCAATATGTAAAACATGACCAAACTCGTCCAAAATGCTCAAATAATGATGTCATGGGCTAAATTCACGTCACATATTAACAAATCTCCACCTTGACTTGAATTTTCTTATATCAAATTTGCTCCACCTTCTCCACAAATGTCTCAAATATAAGAACACCAAAGCAAGTCCAAGAGCCACTTGAACTTGCTCCTCCAAAATGCCTTTGTCAATAAATCACCAAAATTGACTCCGCCCAAAAGTATAGAAGAATGAGATGATAATGTAGCAGTACCTATCACGGTAGATCCTTGCAAGACATATAATCTACCAATGCGTCCTGCTTGCATCACCACAACGACATCCATAACTATATCCGAAATCCCATCTCCGCCAACAAAACTATAACCACCAATTTCTAATATGGATAACGAGATAAGATTCTTAGACATGTCCGGAACATGTCTAATACCAACCAAAGTCCTCACTACACCATCATGGCTTTTAATTCTAACTGAACCAACACCAATAACCTTGTAAGGATGGTTGTTGCCCATTAATACAAAACCACCATTAACCGGTTCATAGGTGGCAAACCAATCTCTATTGAGATAAATGTGATAATCACAACCAGAATCAAATATCCACCCTTGCCAAAAATTGGTTAAATTTTCAGTCATAATGAGGACATTACCTTCAAACTCATTAACCAAGTTGGCTTCTGCGGATTCACCATGCTGATCCTTTTTCTTCAATTTCCAATAATCAGCCTTCACATGCCTAATTTTCTTACAATAATGACATGTTTTCTTTTTGGTACCCGAACTGCTACCCAAATTTCTCACCAATAGAGCATCTGCAGTTGCCCTAGTGTCTTGAACAAGCTCCTTATCCATAAGCTCCTTTGAAAACAAAGCAGATTTAACATCCTCCACCTTCAACATTTTCTTAGTATAAATTAGACTATCTCTAAAATTTTTATACGAGGCAAGAAGAGAACAGAGCAATATAAGAGCCAAATCTTCTTCTTGATACTTGATCTCAAAATTTTCCAAGTCAATCATGATGGATGTAAATTCATCAATATGGGTTCTCAATGAGGTACCTTCTACCATATTAAGCATATGCAAATGATGTTTCACAGTGAGTTTATTCGAGAGACTTTTCTTCAAAAATAGCTCCTCAAGCTTTACCCATAATGCTACAGCTGTTTTCTCATGAATAACTTCTCGCAACACCTCCTTCAACAAACATAACTGAATGGTAGCCATGGCCCTTGCATCCAAATCATCCATCTTTTCTTTGGTCATTGTAGACGCCAATTTCTCATTCTCCAACAAAGCTTTTATGCATCCCATTGTGTGTTAAAAGGGCTCGCATCTTAATTTTCCATAAACTAAAACTCATATTGCGATCCAATTTCTCTATCTCCAATTTTGATGTCGCCATAATGAAATCTCAAATAATTATAAACAGCTCTGATATCACTTGTTAGGCAATTTGAGATTGCGGAAGCGTGAGAGGATCAGAAAATTATTTGAGATAATAAACAAACACAACACCAAAAATAGAAAAAATACAAAATATACAAGAATTAACGTGGTTCAGCATAAGCCTACGTCCATGGGTGAAGGAGGAATAAATTCACTAATCAAACTAAAGATACAAGAAAATAGAATGGAGATAAACACTCAACCCTTAGCCCCAATTACACCCAATCAAGCTCTCTACTTGAAACACGTGCAGAATACAAGGCATTCACGGTGTCTCTACAACTCTTGACACTCCCTATGACACACATTAACACATAAACATGTAGCCCTATTTATAGAGGATATAAATCCAAAATCCAACTTAATCAAGGATTCTTTTCAATATAGGAACCTCTTTAAAATAGATGATAAGTGATAAGAATTTAATTCCAAATAAGAGTTTTATTCCTAAGTAAGAGTCCAATCCTATTGGGGAAGAATTTTCTTGACTTGGCTACCAATTATATGTCAAAAATATCAATTTTATGCGCTACACGGCCTCCCACATGGCCATGTTTCGACCCGTGTTCAATTCTAGACAAAACGGCAGATTCCAACACAGCCAACAACACACCCGTGTATCTGCCCGTGTTCACAACACACCCTGAGACACGCCTGTATTGTTGCCCATGTCTGCCTCCAACATGTAAAACATGACTAAACTCGTCCAAAACGCTCAAATAATGATGCCATGGGCTAAATTCTAGTCACATATTAACATATCTCATAGCTTCTCAACATTTAAAATAACCCTCCAGCCAATAACAATGAAATTCATACGTGACGCCTCCAACTAACATAATATTATAAAATGTATTGCAAAACACAAACAAAAGTAAAATTAATGCTGCAAATGGCGCCATCAAAATTTTTTATTAATAAAAATAATTAATTATATTTATAATTTAAAAATAATATAGAGAAATTTTTTAATAGAGATAACTATTAAAATTAAAAATTATTAATAGCTAATGTATATTTAGTCAAAAAAAATTAATGTCAAAAATATTAAAAAAATTTATTTATAGAGATAGTTTTTATTAAATTAAAATGACTAAAATTAATTTAATTAATTTTTATTTTTTAATAACTAATTATTATAATAAGATAAAAATAGTACATAGAATTTTATGAAAGAAAGAAGTATTAAAATTTAAAAATATTAAAGAGAAAAATACTAAAATAGTGATGTATAGTAAGTAAAAATAAAAATAGAAAAGATAACGTTAAACATGTTAAAAATACTAAAAAATTTATTTATAGTGACAAATTTTATTAAGGAAATAATTAAAATTAATTTAACTAATTTTTATTAATTAACTAATTAATTATAATCATAATTTAAAATAGTAAATAATTTTTTTAATAGATAGATGAACTTTTATTTCAACTAATATAAACTAATAAATAGTACAATAAAGTCTAATAAAAATGCTTATAATTAATTTAATTAATTTTTATTATTTAAATAATTAATTATAATCATAATTAAAAATAGTAAAGAGAATTTTTTTTAAATAGATTGAAATAATAAAATTAAAAATTATTCAAAAGCCAGTATATAATTAGTCAAACAAGAGAAAAATAATATTTAAAATATTTAAAATTTTGTTTATAAAATTTTAGTCATAACTTTTTTTTTGAATAGGGAACATGAGGCTTAAGAGTAATTATGGTCATAATATTTTTTATATGAAATTATTTTTAGAATACAACAAATTATTAATTATGAAAAAATATTGAAGGAATGCTATATAATAATTTAAATAAATATTTTATTGAAATTGCAATAAACTAAGTATGTAATATAAAATTGTTACACAAAAAAATAATACTTTTATCATTTTTTTTAAAAAAAATTATAACAACAACAACAACAACAACAACAACAATAATAATAATAATAATAATAATAATAATAATAATAATAATAATAATAATAATAATAATAATAATAATAATGATAATAATAATATCAAAGTGTATATATTTTATATACTATCATGAGTTTAAACAACTTTATGTTCTTAATTATAAAAATAATAATTGAAGAAACGTTATATAATTATGTAAATAAAGATTTATTAAAATTAATTGTAATAAATTATAACTCCATTAAATTTGTAACATTAAATTATTATAAACAAATAATATTTTTATCCTTATAAAAAATTAAATAATAATAACAGCAGCAGCAGCAACAACAACAACGACAATAACAACAACAACAATAATAACAATAATAAAGTATACATTTAATATTTTATATATTATCATGAGTCTAAATAATTTTTTGTTTACGTGTAAAGCACGTGGTTGTTTGCTAGTAAATATTTATATCGATGAAGGGGGAGACACAAATTTACTAAAATACATTCACTTATTATTAAATAATGATAATTTGATAATTTAAGAATAAAAATTAAATTAAATTCTTTAAAATATAATTCTAATTTAATTTAAAGGATGGTTCTTTTATTTTTAGGTTAATGTTTTTAGAATACTTTTCAAAAAATGAATGTATATAATTGTTTATCACTTTACTATATGCATAAATTATGAGCCATTCAAGTGATTTCAAGAAAAAAGCTAGACCAAGTTCACTCCATTAATTGGTCATATATTTAGGAACATACACATTCATGTAAATAAATATCAATGATAACTTTATCGAAATTTTTGGTTTTTAAAAACATAGCAAAATGGCAAATTCCTAAAAATGGCAACTACAATGTGTGGGGTAATTTACAATCACGATGCCCAACCTTTTGAAGAAGTAACATAAAAGTATCCAACCTTTTTTTAGTAGCTTAAAACCTACTCACCTTAGCAAAAAGTCTGAGCAAAGGGTACAAGTAAATTTCCCAGTTACAAAAGGTGATGCGGCTATTATGTGGCAACTGACGTGTGCCTAAGGTGTCCAAGCTGGCATGTGGGAACTTGACACGTCAATGTAAGTGAAACATGGCGACATGTCACTTATTGTTTTTACTAATTTTTTTCACTCTCCCTCTTTTCTCTCCTGTCTCTCTTAATTTTTCTCTCTTTCGACCTTTACGCTTTTTTTTTTAATTTTTTTTGAAATTGAATATATCAGCGAAAGATTGACTCCAAATCTCATCTCTTTGTTGGTTTTTTTAGTTTCACTACTATCTTCTTCAACTCGTATGTCATATTCTAGAAGAGTTGGGTGATATTCTAAGGAAATAAATATGTATGCCCTAGTGACTTAAAAAATGAATATTGGGAGTTAATTTTTCTTTGATGCATCTTGTCTTTTAGTGTAAATAACCCAAATTTTAAACAAGGTTTTTAAACTATTGCCAGAGAAAGGTGTAAAGGTGGTGGGTCACTGAAAGGGGAAAAGCAAAGCTCGTGTTGGGGACCATATAAGAAGATGTCATCTTCACATACAGGTATAGTGCAAACTTCTTTCATTTGAATAATACAATGTTAGTTTTGCTTTGTCTTAAAATCCTACTGCTTAGCATTAAAATATTACATTTTGATTGTTAAATGTGTCCATGCATATAAAGGAAAAAATTGACATGCTAAAGAATTGAAAGATATTTTGATGTGCATTTGTGTATTTGAATGGTAGATATTGAACTATTTTTAAAAAAATTTTACAAATCTACACTTTAATGATACATTTATGGTGAATTTTCACTATAGGGGTCATTTTGGTGAGTGGGGTTATTTAACTGGGGAAGTTGATCATGAGATGTTCGATATAGACAGAACCTATGTGGTTTAAATAGATGTGTGGGATAAAAGATTAGGTGTGCTGGGAAATGTAATGTATTATTGGAGGGACCCTTTGAAGGATTATAACTCAGGTAGAAAAATTTTAAATAGTGATGCAGGTGCATTTGAAATGGCATTAAATGGTGTGGATACGGGGGAGATAATTGTCTATGTTAGACATTTAAGTGAGGATGATATATTTAAAGCCATGAATCTGATTGGAAGGGGAGTGGTTATAGAAGAGATAGTTGAAGAAAAAAATGAAAATGAAGTAACAAGTAGGCAGAGTAGAGTTAATGTTGTTAGGCCAGACAGAGTTAATGTGTCTAGGATTGATGGAGATGTTTCAACAGGTAAGGAGACAAGATTGTTAGAATACAATAAAAATAAAAATGTGCTACCTCATAAAGATAGTATCACTCAAGTTGGTGATGTAAATGATGGAGATATGTACATGGGTGATAACAATGAGGAATCGTCTGACAGTGTGGAAGGGACATATAATAATATTGATGATATAGGTGATGAAATAGGTGAAGCTGACCTTGAACAAGCTGAGGTCAATAAGTTTAATAGTTTTTATACATCCTGAATATAACATAGTGAATGGGGATGAGGATCTCATTTTAGTGCTGAGAGAAATAGGCCAACTAAGATCAAGGCATAGTGATGACAATGTAGAGGGCGGGTTGGAGGGAGATGCACATGTCTAGGCAGAGGCTGAGGTTCAACCAAAGGGTTAAGTTATATTAGAGGGTGATGTTGTGTCTGGCAGTGATATTGGGAGAGATGCACAAGCTTAGGGGTAGGCAGATGTAGAAGGAGCTGGGCAGGTGATGAATGTGAAATATGCATGTGTTGAGCACTCTATTTTATTGCATATTAAGTTTATAAATGCATTATTTAGTTAGTTTTTAGTTAATTTAGTTAGTTTTGTTATTTTATTTTAATTTAGGTGCTTTTATGTTAAATAGTTAATTTTTGTTTAGTTTTTGGTTGTAGGATGCATTTTAGAGGAATTGGAGATAGTACTTGAAGATAAAAATAAGATTAAAACTTAAAGTTGGAAGGTTATCCTCGCATCAGGGCACATGCCCATGCGCACACCCATGTGTGGAGTTGCATGCCCATACGCTTGCCTATGCCTAAATTGAAGAAAGCAAGTTACAGAGCATATGCCCATGCGCACGCCCATGTGTGGAGTTGCATGCCCATGTGCTTGCCCATGCCTAAATTGAAGAAAGCAAGTTACAGAGCATATGCCCGTGCGCACGCCCATGTATGAGTCACACCCCTATGCATACGACCATGCCTGATTCTGAGAATTCAGAGTTATTTTGATGCATAGGCATGTCCAATTGTTGCATACCCGTGCATGATGATATGGCCCCCAATTAAAAGTGGATTCTAAGCTGTAGTATGGATAGATAGAAGCTCATCTTTTAAGCCTATGTTTAGATAGAGTTTAAGAGAGTTTAAATGACCTTTTTCATTAGAAAACTAGGTCTTTTAAATAAAACCATCTATTTTATCATTTAAGGAGTTCCTAGTTTTTGTTTTTGTTTTTGTTTTAGTTTTCTATTCTTTTTGTTTTTTAGAAGACATTTTCATTTTTGTTTTGCTTAGTTTATAGTAGAGGAGATACTTAGCTTGAAGTTAGAAGAGCAAGGCTTCCTTACATCATTTGGAAAGGGGTTTTTCTTATATCACTCTTTTATTTATTCATTATTATGTTCAGAATGGTTTTCATTTATTCATTGTTTTCTTTTATTCTTAACATGAGTAGCTAGATCCTTTTTAAGGTTCTTATTCTGAATTGACCATATACTTATTATAATTATTGTTAGGTTGCTAGATCTAAATTCAATGGTTGTTATTATGCTTAAAGTTGTTTTAGGACTGATCACCCTAAGATTGAACTAACACTATAGGCTTAATCAAGAGATAGGCTCTATAGGATTAGGCAATAACCTATTGATTGCTTAATTAGTTGAGAGACAGTTAAGTGGATTAATATTGATTAAAGGTTGTGTTTAAAATTAGTTTTAAAAGGCATTAGGTTGGTAAGAGCCGTAAAACTTAGTGTTAATTAACTCCTAATTAATTATAGGTTTATCTGAGAGGAAAACCTATAGTTTCTAAGAAACCTTCAAAATGAATTAGAAATAACATAAACATGTGTGGTTAATCAACCTTTTGAAATGGTCTAATTAGGAATAAGAACCCTAGCTTTTAAACTTCGATTAAATTTGCGTTTTTACTTTGATTAGTTTAGTTTTATTTCTTTAAAAATACAAACTCTATTTCAGTGTCTAAATAAACAAACATAGTTAGTATTTCACTATTCAATTTACAATCTCTGTGGGATGATATCTTTATTACTACTTGATATGATTCTGTGCACTTGCGGATTTTGTACACATCAAGTTTTTGGCACTATTACCGGGAATTGGCAAAGAATTGATATTGTTAAGAAAATTGTGTTACTTGATTTAGACATTATTTTTAATTTTGGTTCTTATTATGGTATTGCAGATATTTTTGTTAGTTGATGCACATCACACGAAGTGCAAGCAAATAAGGACTTGTGTTAATACCACTTAATTTGGAGTTAGAGAAAATAGTTTGTGAGAAAAAGAAATAAACAACCATATCAAGACAATCACCAAACAAAATGGACTTAGGGAATGACCCACCGAGGCAAGAAGTTCTTCAGAATCCTCAAAATGGTCAGAGAACTAGGCGAGATTTTATGAGTCCTAATGTGCAAGGTTATTAGACACCAATTGTAAGGCCGGCAGTAGCAGCAAACAACTTTGAAATCAAACCGACAATGATTCAAATGATCCAAAATTCAACATTTAATGGGATGTCCCATGAGGATCCATTTGGTTATATGACTCGATTCTATGAGTATTGTTTGACCTTTAAGATGAATGGAGTGCAGCCTGATGTAATCCGGTTAATTCTCTTTCTATTTTCCCTTATGGATAGAGCGAAGAGGTGGTTTACAAGCTTGCCATTCAACTCCATCAACACTTGGGAAGAGCTTTACACAACATTTTTCAACAAATACTTGCCACCTGTAAAGGTGCTGAGAATCAGAAATGAGATTAACTCTTTCTTTCAAAGAGATAATGAAACATTCTATGAGTGCTGAGAAAGATTCAAAGACCTTCAGAAGCAGTGTCCACCTCAATTGATTCCTACATGGGATTTGGTGCAATCATTTTACAAGGGAGTCAATCATACGGTTAGAGTCAATATTGATGCAGCAGCTGGAGGCACTATCATATCAAAGACACCAGAAGATGCCTTAGATATCTTTGAATAAATGGCTAATACATAAAGTATGTGGTCTAATGAGAGGACTAATACAGAGAAAGTTACAACGATAGAAGTGGACAATTTTACCATGTTGAATGCAAAGTTTGATGCTCCGACAAAAAGGATGGACAAAGTGAATGTGAATGCATTATCTATATTGTCTTTCTCATATGAACTATGTCAAAGAGGTCATCCTACCATAGAATGTCAAATGATGCAAAGGATGACTATAAAGGGAGTCAACTATGTGGGCACCTTCAAAGGACCTCAAAACTAAGTCTATGGCAATACCTACAATCCAAGTTGGAGGAATCATCCAAATTTCTCTTGGTGCAATCAAGGAAACAACCAGTGGAGACCACAAGCACCACCAAGATTTGGAGGTCAGAATGCATAGTAACCCCAACCTTAATTTCACCAAGATAAAGGTTCATCCTCTAGAACTTCGATGGAAAGTAAGATGAAGAAATTCATGGATGTAATGTCATTAAAGAAGAGTCAACAAGATGAAGCTCAAAATAGGATAGAGCAAATGATCCGAAATCATTCTTCTTATATTCATAATCTAGAAGGGCAAATGGGGTAATTAGAAAATTCCTTATTAACATGTAATCAAGGTGCATTACTAAGTAATACAGAGAAGAATCCAAAAGAGCAAGTAAAGGCTATCACCTTGAGAAGTGGTATAGAGATCCAAACCCCTAAGGCAACAATGGAGTATGAAGAAAAGAAGAATGAGGGAGAGAAAGAACAGGATGATGAAAGGGTTGAGACACCAGAAGAACCAGAAGTGAAGGTGGAGAATAAAGAAAAAGCAAAGTCATTATCAATTCAACCTTATAAACCTCCAGTACCATATCCATAAAGGCTAAAGAAAAAGGAGCATGATCAACAATTTGCAAAATTCTTAGAAAGATTCAAGACACTCTACATCAATATGCTTTTTGCGGAATGGCTAGCTCAGATGCCAAAGTCTGCAAAGTTTTTAAAGGAACTGATTTCCAATAAAAAGAAGCTATAGGAGTTTGAGACAGTCATACTCACAAAGGAGTGCAGTGTTATCACCTCAAATAAACTTCCTTTAAAATGGAAGCAACCAGGAAGTCTTACTATTCCATATTATGTTAGAAATTTATCATTTCAAAAATCTTTGTATGATTCAGGTTCTTCTATTAATCTTATGCCTTTGTCTATTTATAGGAAATTGGGACTTGGAGAAGCAAGACCAACAAACATTCATCTACAACTGGCAGATAGGACAATAAAGGAACCAGAAGGAAAATTAGAAGATGTGTTAGTAAGGGTTGGAAAATTCATTTTTCCAGTGGACTTTGTCATCCTTGACTTTGAGGACAATGAAGACGTTCCATTAATCCTTGGTATGCCTTTCCTCTACACTGCCAAGGCAATCATTGATGTATATAATGGAACTTTGACTCTAAGAGTAGGTAAGGAAAGTTGTAAATTCAACATCTATCAAGGTATGAAACATTCTTCTGAAAATGACTTGTGCTTTAGACTTAATATTTTGGATGAATGTGTAAATAAAGTCCAACGAAGGAGGTTGGCAAAGTGTGATGAAATGAAGTATATTGAGAAGTGTATGCAGGTACAAACTGCCTAAGATGAAGATTACTTTAAACACCAAACTCATTTTTCACAAATTCAATTACCAAACACTAACCTATGCCACCATAAATCATAAAACCATCGAATGTAGATTCGAAACCTTTATCTCAACATTTGAGATATACTTTTCTTAGAGAAAACCAAACTTTACCTGTGATTATATCCTCTAAACTCACATAATACCAAGAGGAATTGCTTGTGAGGGTGCTTAAGAGAAAAATAAGAGCAATTGGTTGGCAAATTTTAGATATAAGAGGGATAAGTCCATCTTATTGCATGCACAAAATTCTAATGGAAGACGGATACAAGCCAACCATTGAAAGGCAAAGAAGGCTAAATCCAAACCTGCAAGAAGTGGTGAAGAAAGAGGTGGTGAAGCTATTAGATGCAGGGATCATTTATCCAATGTTAGATAGTTCATGGGTAAGTCCTATCCAGTGTGTCCCAAAGAAAGGAGGAATGACTGTAGTGGAAAATGAAGAAGGTAGGCAAATTTCTATAAGAGTAGTGACTGGATGGAGAGTGTGCATTGACTACAGGAAGCTGAATTCAGCTACTGGAAAGGACCACTTTCCACTACCATTTATTGATCAGATGTTGGGGAGGATAACAGGAAATGCCTTTTAGTATTTCCTAGATATTTATTTAGGCTACAATCATATAGCAATTGCTCTAAAAAATTAAGAGAAAATGACATTCACATGTCCCTATGGCACATTTGCTTATAGAAGGATGCCATTTGGATTATATAATGCTCCAGCAACCTTTCAAAGATGCATGATGGCCATATTCTCAGATTTGGTAGAAGAAATTATGGATATGTTCACGGATGACTTCTCAGTCTATGAAAGCTCATTTAAAGGAAATTTGGAGAATTTAGAGCAAGTTCTTACAAGGTGTAAAGAGACAAATTTAGTGCTAAATTGGGAAAAATATCATTTTATGGTGGAGGAAGGAATCATTCTTGGACATAAGATTTCAGCACAAGGTATTGAAGTGGGCAAAGCAAAAGTGGAGACCATTGAAAAGCTTCAATACCCAACAAACATCAAAGGAATTCAAAGTTTCCTAGGCCATGCAGGATTTTATCAATGATTTATCTAGGATTTTTCAAAAATCTCTAAACCTCTCTACAAATTACTTAAGAAAGATTATTCTTTTGACTTTACTAATGATTGTAAATTAGCTTTTGACAGGTTAAAGGAAGCATTGATAATAACTCCTATAGTTGTCTCACCATATTGGAATCTTCCTTTTGAATTGATGTGCGATGCAAGTGATCATGCAATAGGAGTTGTACTTGGCCAAAGGAAGGAGAATAAACTTCATGTCATCTATTGTGCAAGCCCAACCTTGAATGATGCACAACTCAACTATGCCATAACCAAGAATGAGATTCTAGCAGTAATTTTTGCTTTTCATAAATTTCAATTTTACTTACTTGGTTCTAAAGTTGTTGTGTATATAGATCATGCAACATTAAATTACCTTTTGAACAAGAAGGACTCAAAGCCAAGACTCATAAGATGGGTGCTGCTTCTACAAGAATTTGACATTAAAATTAAAGTCAATAAGGGATAAAAAAATGTAGTAGTTGATCATATCTCAATATTAGAGCTGTAACAAGATGGAGATGAGGAGGACGAACCTATTCAGGAGCTATTTCTAGATGAAATGTTGTTAGCAATCCGAAGTTTAACTCCTCCTTGGTTCGCAGACATAGCAAATTTCATCTCAAGTGGGAAGCTTCCAAAAGAATTCAATAGTCAACAATGAAAGAAGCTCATTTATGATTCCAAGTACTACCTGTGGGATAAGCCATATCTCTGGAAGCTATGCAATGATGGTTTGATAAGAATATGTATAGGAGATGAAGAAACCAATTCAATTTTATAGCATTGTCAAATAATGGTCAGTGGTGGTCACTTTGATCCATAAAGAACTGCTGCAAAAGTTCTTAAAGTAGGGTTTTATTAGCCTACTCTCTTTCATAATGCTAGAAAGTGTGTACTCAGTTATGATGCATGTCAAAAAAGTGGAAACATTTTAAAGAATGATGAAATGCTCCAATCGGGAATTATTGAGGTAGAAATATTTGATGTATGGGGCATAGATTTCCTGGGACCATTTTTTATTCCAGATGGATACTTGTTTGTGTAGATTATGTGTCTAAATGGGTGGAAGCTCAAGCTTGTACAGTAAATAATGCAAGAATAGTTTGTAAATTCTAGAGCAAACTCTTTGCTAAGTTTGGAATGCCTCAAGCTATCATAAGTGATGGTGGAGGACATTTCTATAATGAAAACATGGAAGCATTGCTAGCTCGTTATGGGGTTAAACACAAGATAGCCACTTCATACCATCCCCAAATAAGTGGACAAGTAGAAGTAAGCAATAGAGAGTTGAAGAGAATTCTTGAAAGAACAATGAGCAAGTCAAAAAAAGAGTGGGCGAGGAAGTTGGATGATGCATTGTAGGTATATCAAACAGCTTATAAGACACCTATTGGAATGTCTCCATATAGGTTGGTGTATGGGAAAGCATGTCATCTTCCTATTGAAATTGAGCATAAGGCTTATTGGGTAATCAAGGCTTTGAATTACGGTTGTAAGAAAATCACGAAAAAAAGACTCTTACAATTAAGTGAATTGGAGGAGATAAGAGAGTTGGCATATGAAAACTCCAGAACTTACAAAAAACATACAAAGAAATGGCATGATGCCAAGATGAAGATTAAGAGTTTTCAATAAGGAGACCAAGTGTTGCTATTTAACTCCAGACTCAGATTATTTCCAGGAAAGCTCAAGAGTAAATGGTCAGGACCATTTGTAGTAAGCTATGTCTACCCTTATGGAGCTGTGGAAGTTTGCAACACTCAAGGAGAAAAGTTCAAAGTTAATGGGCAAAAGCTGAAAATCTACCATAGAGGCACATTGGAGAACTTTCACTAATCAGCCTTTTTGGTTGATTTAACGCTTTGAAGATTGTGATGGTCTAAGCTCATAGACCTAAAAGAGCACTTCTTGGGAGCTCAACCAAGTTTTTCTTTTTCTTTTTCTTTTTCCTTTTAGTTTTTTTTATGTTCGTATGTTTTGAGTTTTTAAGTTTTTTTTATGTTATGTTTTATAGGAAGTAAAGAGTAGAAGTTCCAACAAGATAGAATTTAAAGAAGAGGAGGAGCATGAGACGCTGTAAGTGTATATTTATATGGGAATTTAGTGATTGTGATTACATGATGTGTGTTTAAATCCTAGAGTTTTTCATGTTTCGATCAAATAGAGAGGTTGCACACCTTATTGCATAATCATGCAACCTAGTTTAAAAGCTTAGAGTAGAAATTTTGAGGTTTGGCACACCCATGTGCATGGCCATACCAAACCAAGATAAAAATTGGACGAATCAGGCACGACCATACGCATGGCCGTGCATTAGAAACATTAGGAGAAAGCCTAGAGGCAAGTCAGGCACGTTGATGCTCATGCCCGTGCCTGTCTTGCCATAATGGGATAGTACAGGCACATGTCCATGCGCATGGGCATGGGCACTGTCGAAATTTTTCACTAAAAGACACAAAGTGCCCTTAAAAACCATGCCCAATTCAAAATTCTTTAATTTCCCACAATCTTCT
The DNA here is from genome assembly GCA_949673435.1 of Macaranga tanarius. Classification (NCBI taxonomy): domain Eukaryota; kingdom Viridiplantae; phylum Streptophyta; class Magnoliopsida; order Malpighiales; family Euphorbiaceae; genus Macaranga; species Macaranga tanarius. The sequence continues at coordinate 15,179 of CATIWO010428029.1, forward strand.
CACTTTACCAACATCTTTCACTTTCCAATATCTAGGGTTCTTCAATTCTTCATGACTTTTCCAATTTCCTAATACTTCCCACTTTTAATACATTGAAATCTTCAACTTTGACTACTATCTAGATTCTCAACTCTTTAATTCCCTATTTTTAATCATTTTCTATCTTCACTTCCTTCTATATAAGCATTGCCTTCTTCTCTTCTCTTCCCACACATCTTCATTTCTTCATTATCAAAATCCTCCTACACCAATTCTCTTTATAGCTAAAATTCCTCTCTTAGCAAGTTCTTCATCCATCACTCACTCATAGAAAGAGAGCCATGAAAGATGACTTATGCTACAAAGAAAGTAAAGCCAAGGTTGAAAAGGACACGTAGGGGAAGCTCTACCAATCCGGGTGGTAATTATGAAGATCATATGGTAAGACCTTTCCTTACCCATATTGAATTTAGTCATGAGGGGCAAAGAAAGAAATTTGAGCAATTACTTTCTAGGAAAATTGTGCCAAATAAATATATAAGTGCATCTGCTTTGAGAGAAATAGGTTTGTTGGATGAAGTGAATATGTTTCTCTCTAGAATGGGGTGGGAAGCATTTGTATTGTTATAATATCCAACTTATTTTAGGCCTACTTGTGAATTTCTATCTTCATTCCATTTTAATGAACAATCATTAATGATGACCTTTAGATTGGGGAATGAAGAACATAGCATGGGTTTGTTTGAGTTAAGTGATGTGTTTTACTTTCCTATAAATTAAGATGCTATGGTTGAATATGATAGGCATGCATTTTGGAATAAGATCATAGGGCAAAGAAGTGGATTTTATGAAGCTAGGGAGGCAAAAGAATCTCAAATTCAATCGTTGGCTCTGCGGTTTTTACATAGGTTAATGGCACATTCATTATTCCCTAAGAAGGATGATGATTCTGTAGTAACAACAACTGAGTTGAACATTTTGTATTGCATATGTAACAATGTGAAATTAGATGTGTGTCATGCAATGGAACCCAAATTGAAGGATGTAGCCACCAAAACGGCTGGGGCAATTAAAATTGGTGGAGTGGTTACTAACATAGCTTGTTATATTGGTTTTGATGCGGATAACATACTATTTGAAAAGCTCATGGGACATTCTTTGATTGATCTTTCGATGGTGGAAGCCATTAGTATGGTTACAAGGGAGGGACCTGGACATCACAATCATATTAATGCACCACTACTATAAGAAATGGATGAAAAGGAGGATAGTGTCGACATACATGATGTCATATGAAGAATGGATGATTTAGAGTTGCAAGTGGGAGTGATTAATTCAAATGTTGGAGAGATAACTTCATTGGCACATGGCATGAACACTAATATAGCTAATCTACATCAAGACATCACCATGATTAATCACAATTTGATGGCTTATTTCCATTCGCAAAACTTCTTTCTGCCTCCTTATCCTCCACAACACCCAGGGTATGACAATTAATGCTTTGGAGAAGAGTAGTTAAGTGTCATGTATTAGGTTATTTGTTTTGTCTTATATTTCATTTTTTATTTAAGTTTAATGTATGTTTTGTGTTTTGATTATGATTGTAATTATGGGATCTTATTAAATTCAATACGTTAAATGTGTTTTTATTTCAATTTAAATGCCTTAAAATTTAATTTTTGCAAATAGTGTATCTTTCGTAGGTGTTTGGCATGCCCATGCCTTTTTTCGGCATAGGCATGTCAAACATGCCCTATTTTGTGTAAAGAAGACATGGCTATATGCATGGTCGTGCGTGTGCATACTGTCCCAGTCGCAAAGCAGGCATGGCCATGTGCATGGCCGTGCATGTGCATTCGGAGCCAGGCAATAGGCAGGCATGCCCATGCGCATGGGCGTGCATCCTGCTCTTGTGCATACCCGAATTTTGCAAAATTTTCATGCAATGCGGACATTTCAAATTTTAAGTGTGGGGGAGGAAAAATAAAATTTTTCAATTTAATTTTGTTATTTTCCTTTTATTTTTAGGATTAATTTAAGTGTTTTTAGTTTTTAGGATTTTAATTTACATGTTCTTTTTCTATTAGGATAGTGAGTTTTTATCTTCAAATAAAATTTATCTTTTCAAATAGGATTAGGAGATGAGTTGTGTAGTCCTTATAAACTTTTAATTTTGTTCCTCTATTTATAGGCATAGAATTATTTTAATTCTCAAAACTTCTACATTCTCTACACTTTTTTTTAATTAAATTCTTTACATCTTTATTCTCTACAATTATTTCTCTTGCTACCTAATGGGTTCAAATAGCATGTCTAGCAATAGCCAAAGCTCCAATGCAAAAGGAAAGGCACCAATGGAGATAAGACCCAAGCCAATAGATCTAAAAGAAAAGTATGACGTTTTCTTTCCTATTCTCTCTGATGAAGAATGTAAAAGATTAAGTTCTCTTAGCAAAATAAACATATGCATGCCTAAATACTTTGATGATCATATCTTGAAAGACATTGGAATGCATGACTTTATAAATGTTTTGTACAAAAGGCTAGGCTGGTATAAGTTGAAAACAGTAAAATATGATGTGTTTTTAGAATTGATCATTGAATTCTACACTACTTTGAAAATCAAAGATGATGAGCAAAGAATTTTTTCGTGTAGATTCTTTGGAAAAGAATATAATTTTTGACTATGATCTCATGACTGAAATTTTTTGTTTTTTGGAAGGAGGTATTTGTCAACCTCCTCCTGAATTTGACATGATTGGGTTTTAGGCTAAGATTACTAAAGGAGATAGAATAAGTCATGGGAATACTATGGTTAGTGGTCTAATTGATAGTCACTCATATTTACTGATGCACAAATTCATAGCACTTACTATATATGGTAGGAATGATAGCACTAAGGTTATGCCTGATGAATTGTTCTTAATATGGTGTATATCTACTAATCGTAGGGTGAATAGTGCATATCTTGTGTTTCGTTCGATGTGACATGTTGTGCAGGGATGAAAAACATTGATGTCTATAGACCACTTTATCACGGGCTTGGCCATACACTTTGTACTAAGGAAACTCATCCTTTTAAGACCATTGGAACGTGATATCTTTGATGTAGATTTTCTAATCAGAGCTGAGGTCATCATAGATTTTAAAAGGCTAGAGGATGCAGACAATCGAAGATGCTATCAGCTACGTCAAACCGCTTTGAGACATGGAGATGTTCCTCTTCCAAAAGTGGTAGAAAATTTTAATGATGTCAGTGAGGAGGAGGAAGAAGATGTCAAACCTCAAATAGCTCATGAGAATGCAATAGTGAATAAGAAGGATAGTAAAGCCAAAGCAAAGAAAAAGAATAGAACAGTAAAAAGGAAGAGATTCGAGGAAAATATTGAAAAATTTGAGAAGAAGATAAAAGATGTAGCAAATCTATCTGATCAAAGAATTGGTCAGATGATTATGGATGTGATTAACAAATTTGAAGTTTATGAGACTCTACGAGATGCAGGGATGGACAATTAGACGGCTCAAGTAGAAAAACTGAAACAATTGATCTCTCAAAGCAATGGAACTAAGGCATCGACGGAGCCATCTATTGAGATCATAGTTCTAGAGACTTCATCTTCGAATGCATCTGACTAGGGGAGTTTTCTTTCCCTTTTATTTTTCTATTTTTGTTTTTAATTTTGTGTTTTGCATTTTAGTCTATTGTTGCATGAATAAAAGACCTTTCACTTGAGTTTTTGAGCCTATTTTTGCTAAGAGTTAGTATCATTAGGTGTACTTTTCTTAAGTAAGTGTGTTAATTAACTTTTAATGCTTGGTTTGGATTGTTAAGTTCGAGAAATAACTTGTGATTAAGAATTTTTAAATTTTAATGAACTTAATGCTTACTCCTTCATTGAATGAGTGAACTAGGATGCTTGATAGTTGAGAAAGATATTTATAGAATTTAAATATTTCATGTAGTTTATATGTGTATAGGCACTTAATAAAAAAATTAAATAAGTAAATAAATAAGTTCCTTAAGCGAGATGGAGTGTAAAATGCTCTCATGCATATACTCCAATGCTCTATAAAGGGTATGAGTATCCAAAGGACTTTATTGAGGTATCCATATTGAGTAATATGGAAAGGTGGGGGTAACTATAATACGGAAATTTTAAGGAATAAATTGTGTGCCTTTTAAGTGTTATTAGTGAAAGAACTACTTGAATCTTAGTATTTCATTCCTACTTTCATTTTTCTTGGTTGTTAATTATGCTTTTTCATGAATTCAATGAGGGAGTTTGCTTTTCACTTCGTAATTGTTATGTTCTTGGTTGTCAGTTGTTACATTAATTTTCAGTTTTAAACTTTGTATTAGGGGGAGATTAGAATGGTTCCTCAAGTTAAAAACTACTCATGATGTTGGTCTTTGTATGAATGGGTTGTTCTCTTATTTTTCTTGAGGATAAGCAAAGGCTCAAGTGTGGGAGAATTTGATGAGTGTGAAACAAGCATGTGTTGAGCACTCTATTTTATTGCATATTAAGTTTAGAAATGCACTATTTAGTTAGTTTTTAGTTAATTTAGTTAGTTTTATTATTTTATTCTAATATAGGTGCTTTTATGTTAAATAGTTAATTTTTGTTTAGTTTTTGGTTGTAGGATGCATTTGAGAGGAAATAGAGATAGTACTTGAAGATAAAGATAAGATTGAAGCTTAAAGTTGGAGGGCTATCCTCGTATCAGGGAACATGCCCATGCGCACGCCCATGTGTAAGTCACACGCCCATGCGTGTGGCCATGCTTGATTCCAAGATTTCAGAGTTATTTTGATGCATGGGCGTGCCCAATTGTTGTATACCGGTACAAGATGATGTGGTAGCCAATCAAAAGTGGATTCTAAGCTGGAGTTTGGATAGATAGAAGCTCATCTTTTAAGCCTATGTTCAGATAGAGTTTGGGAGAGTTTAAATGACCTTTTTCATTAGGAAACTAGGTCTTTTAAATAGTACCATCTATTTTCTCATTTAAGGAGATCCTATTTTTTGTTTTAGTTCTGGTTTTAGTTTTTTTTTCTTTTTGTTTTCCAGAAGACATTTTCATTTTTGTTTTGCTTAGTTCATAGTAGAGGAGATACTTGGCTTGAAGTTAGAAGAGCAAGGATTCCTCACATCATTTGGAATGGGGTTTTTCTTGTATCACTCTTTTATTTATTCATTATTATGTTCATAATGGTTTTCATTTCTTTATTGTTTTCTTTTATTCTTAACATGAGTAGCTAGATCCTTTTTAGGTTTCTTATTTTGAATTGACCATGTGCTTATTGTGATTATTGTTAGGTTGTTAGATCTAAATTTATTGGTTGTTGTTGTGCTTAAAGTCATTTTAGGACTAATCACCCTAAGATTAAACTAACACTATAGGCTTAATCGAGAGATAGGTTCTATAAGATTAGGCAATAACCTATTGATTGCTTAATTAGTTGAGAGACAGTTAAGTGGATTAATATTGATTAAAGGTTGTGTTTAAAATTGGTTTTAAAAGGCGTTAGGTTGGTGAGAGCCGTAAAACTTAGTGTTATTAGCTCCCAATTAATTATAGGTTTATCTGAGAGGAAAATCTATGGTTTCTAAGATCCCTTCAAAATGAATTAGAAATAGTATAAACCTATGTGGTTAGTCAATCTTTTGAAATAGTCTAATTAGGAATAAGAACCCTAGCTTTTAAACTTTGATTAAAT
>CATIWO010428038.1:0-13764 GCA_949673435.1 Macaranga tanarius
ATTATTCTATGATATATATTATTTATATAAATATTTAATAATTATATGGTATATTAGAGTGTATTGTATATATGTTAATAAAATTTTTATAATAAAAAAATAATGATAAATAAAACTATTAAAAATTATTTAATTTTATAATAAAATTATAAAAGAGTTTGTAGTTTAATAATTTGATTTGAATTATATCTTTTTTTTTTATTTCGGAGAAGAATCGAATTTTCTAATTCGGAGAAGAACTGATATCCGAAGCGAAATTTTTAATTTCCGAACTATCCCGAACTGAAAATTTGGAGCAATTGTGGAGCTTTAATTTTTAAATCTCCGATAGTATGGTGCAATTCTGGAGAATTATATTTTCCAAACCGAATCGGATCGTGCTCACCCCTATGGCCCAGTGGCAACATGCTTCTTGGAGCATGTTGAGGGGGGAGGAGGGGGGCGGTTCGAGTCCCCCCTCCCCCACTTTAAGTGATCCACTTAAAAACTCTTTCCGTGTGGGGTTAATACCGGATATGCAGGTAGTATGGCGGGGCTTGATCCTCCTTCCCCCGCTCTCCTAGGAGCTCTTAGATCTTTAACTGACAAAAAAAAAAAAAAAAAAAAAAAAAAAAAAGGACCTAAGCAAGGAATCAAAGCAACCCACAAGCCATCACAACAAAAGGCAGGCAAAGGGAAAAATGCCTTTGCCATTTTTTTTTTTAAAATTACGATATGTTTTTATACTATATTAATTATAATTTATTTATTTATGTTTTATTGTTAGTAATGACTCAAAAAATTTGATATAATAAGAATTGAATAAAATTTTTTACTATAAAATATTCATACATAAATTTAATAATTAAAACTTAATTTAATCATTAAATCAATTCTTTTAAGTTAAGAATTTTTTATTAATGGAGAGATCATAGACTTAAACATTGATAGGCTACACATTAAGAGGTAATTTTTTTTCTTTTAAATTGGAGAAAAATAAATTACAAAATAGTAACGACAGAATTCAAACTCTATGACTTATAATGTCTTTGCCAAGTAATCACCTAATTTCCTCAAAATCTAATTAATTTTAAGAGAAAAGACAATTAGTTAAATTTATCTATATCTTTATCCAATATCTCTAACATTATTTTCTTTGGTTGATTATTTTATCTCATAATCTTTAGTGGGTCCTTTTCCCATCTTTCCTATAAAGTTGGTGGATTTTGGTGTCTCCTCACTCAGCTTACGATAAAAATTGCATCTAATCAAATGTCAATTGTGACCAATGTTATTGTAGTACGGTTCTAGTGTTAACATGGGCATGTATGGTATTTTAATTACCTTAATCAAAGCAACTGGAAAAACATATATGTTGTAATCTGGTGGATTATATATGTTCATTGAGAACTAATCATGAACTCTACATGTTTTTAGATTTCAACTTTTTAGTTGGGTGGGGATTTAGGCATATATAGGACTGCGCTATCTATCTATATATTCATTAGATTGCAATTATTCATTTGGTGACTTAATATTATTAACATAAAATTCAATTTGATGACAAAAGGAAAACAATGCCCATCTATGCATTATTGCAATGCCAATATCACATCTCCACCACCACTTGCAAATATATATATATATATATATCTCCAAAAATAAAGGGCAAGAAGATTTATTTAAAAGCTTATCTTGACAAAGTCAATACCTTTATTAATCCCTCAAATCCTCAAAGCATAAAATTTCAAACATTGGTGTAATTGTAAAAGCAAAACAAGAGGGCCAAAGTACCCCTCCAACACATTTTCATATACTTATATATTATTTAATTAATTTTGTTTTCCACTACGAAGGCAAGCACAAAGAGCCCATATCTAAACAACCCATTGCCAATATTGCAGGATAACTTATAATACCATGAGATAATATGTTCTTTTCAAATACATGGCATAGGGACAATTCCAAGAACTACCCAACTACACAATTAACACCTCCTCTCCTCCCGTCTCAACCACATGCTTCATGGATCAACCCTATTTCTTCAAAGGTATTAAATGCTATTAAATTCAGTTTAGAAAATAGAAATGCTCAATAATTACATTCAATTCAAAGAACATACATTTGATCTTTAAATTATTCGTAATTTCTTCAGTCTCAATTATATAATCCATAGACTAATCCTTTTTATTCAAAGCTATATAAAAACTAATAAATGCTCGAAAACTGAAGTCTGTATCTATGCAGATGCTCGATGATTAAACTATTATGGAGTGAAAATATAAACATGTTTCAAGTGGGGAAGAATTGAAAGTTTGAATGTAGTAGTTGGATTAAATGAAATTAAGCAAATATGATGGACCCACACTAATAACTCTAAAAAAATGGGCCCATTTATTTTTTTCAGAAAAAAAAAGGCAGTAGTAGACAAACCATGGTAACAGACGAGTGTGGTTAAAGCCGCAAAAATGGGTTAAGCTTAAGAGGGTGATGGTGTTTTTGGTGTGCGTCTTTGGTCCCCTGCAATCTTTGCTAGCCTTTCGCCGTCTTCTGCGTACACTTGGCTCCTTTCTTCCTATCTCTCTCGAAAATTTGAGTTCTCTTTGTTCGAGCTCAGATTAAGAGCTTTTAAAGATCACAACCTTTTTTTTCAACTTGTATTACCAAGTTTTCACATTTTTATTGCATTTGGATTAGCATACTGTTGGCTTATTCGAGGAGCTCAGTTTTTCACAAATTTAGTTCCTTTCTTGTCTGATTTGTGATTGAGTTTATTTGTTGATTACTGGGTAGTGAGGTTTTGAGCTGTTCTTTCTTCAAGTTTCAAGCTTTTTAATTGTTTGCTGTGTTTGTTTAGTGCTGTAAACTGTTCATTAATTTAGAAAATCTAATCTGGGTTTTTGGGTTTTTAAGTTAATGATTAGAGAAGTAAAAAGATTCATTTTTTAGTATTTTTTAACCTTAAAGCAGCTTAATTTGGAAGTTTTTTTAAAAAAAAAAAAAAAAAATTCTTTTAGGTCTTTGGGAGCCATTAAAGAATAGGTTTGACTGGCACTTTATATTTAATTATAGGCTTTATATTTATATACATCTTCCTGATTACTGATTACTGATAAGGACTGGTGTATTTAAAAGGAGGATTACATCTGTAAATTATGTAACTGTAAAAGAAGTAGTTTTTTTTTTTTTTTTCCTTTTATTTTCATTGTCAGTTATACTAAATGGCTGGGATTGTCTTATAGTGGGGATTTTTGTCAAGCTTTTTATTTCTTGAAAACCTGTTGGCTCCATATGTGTTTTTGGGTTCTTTGAACTTGTGCTAGAGTTAAAAGAGCAGTGTTTGGAAGGTACCAATAATGGCGAAGTGATTGAAAATTGGGGCTTGCTTTCTCCTAGTTGGAAAAAGTGGTGCCAACCCTTTCACCATGCCTCTATCTGAGCTTGTTTATAGATTAGCTAAAGGAAAGTTTGATTCTTCTCAGGAGAGGAACACCACATGCTCAACTGATCTATCTTCTGGGTAAGCAGGATTTTTCTCTGCCTTTTTTCAGCTCTTTTTATTTGGTTTTGGTCTGTCTTATTCTATTCTTTTGATTTATATTGATTGTTCTTCTCTGTGTTTTCGTTTCTATGTGTTCTTTATTGTATGCTCTCAATCCAGACCTGAAAATGATTTTGTTGAGCTAGTATGGGAAAATGGTCAAGTGCAGTCCAGTAGGGCCAGAAAGTTCCAAATTTCTAGTGGAGTACAGTCTCAAACCGCCAAGATTAGGGATAAAGATATTGGTAATGGCAGCAACACAAAAATGGGAAGATCTGGGGCTATGGACTCTGTACTAGATGAAGTTCCTATGTCTGTTCCGTCTCTTGAAATGGGTTTGAATCAAGATGATGACATGGTTCCCTGGTTGAATTATCCTATTGATGACTCTCTGCAACAAGATTATTGTCATGAGTATTTTAGTGAACTATCTGGGGTTACTGTAAATGAACATGCCCCAAGTAGTTTTGCATCATTGGATAAGAGAAATAATGGGAATCAATCAATTAGAGATTCACATACTGTGTCTGTACATAATGGCTTGAGTTCAGAACAAGGTCACATGTCAAGGGTTTCTTCAGCACGGGATGGTGATGCAGCTAGGCCTAGAACTACTGCAAGTCAGTTGTATTCATCGTCCTCGCAGCAATGCCAAACATCATTTCCATATTTTAGACCCCGAGTTTCAGCTAATAATGGTGAAAGTGCAAACAATTCAACCCACCTTGCTTCTTCCGGGGATCCTATACGAGTTCTATCTTCAGGAGGTGGTTTTCCTGGCATAAAAGCACAAAAGCAAATTCCAGCCCTGTCTACTACTAACTCCAGTTTGATGAATTTCTCACATTTCTCAAGACCTGCTGCTCTTGCCAAAGCTAATTTTCAGAACATTGGAGGCACAAGGGCTGGATCCGGAATATCAAGCATAGAAAGAATTGGAAGTAAAGATAAGGGCTCAATTGCAAGTAGTAGCAACCCTGCTGGATCCATGCTCGTTGACACATTCAATGGTTTACAAAAGGAAATAAGCTCCCAGAGCCGTCCTCTTATTATGTCATCCAAAGTTGATGCTAAAGCATTGGACCCTAAACCTGCTGAAGAACCTCTTCCGGCAAAGCAACCTGAGGCTATGGACCAAGAATATGACTCTAGGAATGATAAAAGTCATAGCCAATTTGCTGAAAGTGCAACAAAAGGGTTGAGAGAGGGTGAAAAGACTGCAGAGCCTATAGTTGCATCATCTTCTGTTTGCTCAGGGAATAGTGTGGAGAGAGTTTCAGATGAACCAACACAGAATTTGAAGAGAAAACACAGAGAAACAGAGGAGTCTGAAGGTCCTAGTGAAGTAAGATTCAATATAGGTTTCTCTTCTTTCCTTTTTTTTCTTGCTGTATTCTTTATCCTATCCTTCCAAATACTAAGAAAAAAATTATGCGCAGGACGTTGAAGAGGAATCAGTAGGTGGAAAGAAAGTGTCTCCTGCTCCAGGGGGTACTGGATCCAAGAGAAGCCGAGCAGCAGAAGTACATAATTTGTCTGAAAGGGTGAGCAAGGCTGTTCAAATATAAGATTCATGAGACAATAATTTTGCATCATTTCTGGTTTTACATTCATTGTTTTGCATTACAATGTTCTGATTCATTCTTGCCTGGGCTTCAAAAAACAGAGGCGAAGGGATAGGATCAATGAGAAGATGCGTGCTCTGCAAGAACTCATACCAAACTGCAATAAGGTTGAATATCTGTATTTATTGTTCTTACTGAATTTTCTCCTCCATTCCAAAGAAGTTTACACTTAGCTATGAATTAGATATACCTATAGAAAGGCCTGAATTAGTTGAAGTTGGATCATTTTAACCACACATGTCAGTATTTATGAAAGTTAAGTGTATTGTCAAGGTTTTAGACTTTGACGCTATGTGTACTTTCTTTGGTTTGCTTAGGCTGAATTTTGCCCTATTGTTGAAATTTATGGCAATTGAATGGAATTAGGTAGCTAAGACTGGATAATTCTTTTTATCCTTGCTTCTGTTAACTTTTCATTTTTTTCCCCATAAGGTGGACAAAGCTTCAATGCTTGATGAGGCTATTGAGTACTTAAAGACCCTGCAGCTTCAAGTACAGGTAAGTCTTTCCATCCATCTCAATTTTTATTCTTTTTATGTTACAGCAATAGGATTATCCACTAAACGCTTGGGATCATTCTCCAACTTTGTACAGATTATGTCAATGGGGGCTGGTTTATATATGCCATCAATGATGTTGCCCCCAGGAATGCCTCACATGCATGCTGCTCATATGTCTCATATGGCCCAATTCTCACCCATGGGGGTTGGAATGGGTATGGGAATGGCTTTTGGGATGAATATGCCTGATATGATCGGTGGATCTTCTGGCTGCTCTATGATTCAGATGCCTCCTATCCATGGATCACACTTTCCTGGGCCACAAATGTCAGGGCCAAGTGCTTTGCATGGAATGGGGGGATCTAATCTGCCAATGTTTGGGCTTTCTAGTCAAGGTCGTCCAATGCCATACCCATGTGTGCCCTTAATGCCAATGCCTAGAGGACCACTTCTCAGAAGTACAATGGGACTGAATGCTGGAGGGGTGGCAGGTCCAATGGATAATTTAGATACAGCTCCAGGCTCTGGTTCGAAGGACTTGGTTCATAATGCCAACTCACAGGTGATGCAGAATGGTGGTGCCAATAGCTCAATGAATCAGACGTCTACTCAGGTCAGTAAATTTGTGAAGTTGCATTTTCTTTGACCAAAAAAAAAAAAGTGAAGCATTGAACATGTCTAAACTCCAAACCAAACTACGATTTTCTAGAAACAATTGACATGTTTCCTCTCTCCAGGAAGGGACCATCTCTACAGTTCTTCATGTTTAAGAAGATTTGCAATGGATGCATAAGACCCTAAATTTACATATAAAAGTTGCAATAAGAAAATATGTATTCTTGGACAGGAAAAGAAAATGATAAAATATGGTCATAAGATCGAGTTTTGATTTTCAAGATATTAAACTGACTTTCTTCTTATTTGAACATCTGTTGAAAGCTGTGTAATTTCATCAATAGCTTACTACCTTGTACTAAACTTTTGTTGCTTGTGATTGCCTATTAACAATCAAAACTACTGTTGTTTGTGATTGCCTTTTCACAATCTAAGCTTTTGTTACTTGTAATTTTCTTTTAACACTTGTGATTGTACTAAAGTTTTGTTACTTGTGTTTGCTTAAAAAAGTCGCTGTTGTTTAACCTTTTCCTCGGTTGTCATCCAATTTTTCTGTTTATTTCTTGAATATCTGTTTGATGCTTGTGGATGTTTCTGATTGTTGAATAAAACCTTGAGAGATCACATTAGTATGAAGAAATGTGAATTGGACAGGGAATCTTTATGCATTTAGTATAATGTTAAACATTAAAGATTTGAGGTAGAACCTTCTTACTTTGTCTACCTACTCTGAGTTGCCTGTCCCATTAGTGCGCCTGAGCCTAAGCAAAGTTTCATTGTTTTGTAATGGCAGTGTCAAGTGACAAATGAGTGTTTTAAACAGCCTGCTTTGATGCAAAATAGTATACAAGCTTCAGAAGTTACTGATGGTGGAGCTCCAAAGTCAGCTGATGGAAATGATAATGCACCTAGTGGAGCTGCTGGTATGTATGCAACTGCAGGCTAATTCTTGCCAGTCGGTGTATAAATAATTAATTTAATGTGGTTTGAAGGGGTAAGAGTTTTTTATTCATTTGTATGTGGCAGGTTGTGATTGACAGGCACTTCTGATCCTTGTCATTTGAAGATGTGAATCCACTAAAGTTGAAGAATATTCTTTGTTAATGTTACCCTAGGCACATATAAATATTTCTCAGGGCAGCTGAATGAAGTTGAATCTCAATGATGATCACATTGAAATCTAATTTCAGGACAGTGCAGTTAGAATCCACAAAGATTTTGGTACGTTGAGGAGAATTAATATAGCCTTTTCTTGCATTTGTACATTCACTTACATATCAGAAATGTCTCTTAGTGTTTTTTGTAGACCTTTCATTACAAATTCTTTGAATTAATGAAAAGATAATTCCAACACATTCTGCGCAATCTTTTCCCCAACTACCTTATGATGTGATGTAATATGCTGCTGTTGGGTACGAAGAATAACCATGAAAATCGCCCATATTACACCAACACCTTCATCTACTTCACTTCAGTGCAAGACAATGAACTATTATGAGAATTTGCAACTACTGGCAGGCATGAAAAAGGGATGTCCCCAGAAGAAACTATGAACAAAGCATTCTCCAGTTGAGTTGCTTGGTGCGACTATTTCATATTCAACATGATTTAGGGTAGGTATCTTCCGCATCAATTACCAACAAAAGCATTATGACCAGTTTCCCTGCTAACAGTAACAGATTCATGGGAGATTTATAAAATGGCAGGAAAATGGTCAGATATCATGCAGTCTAGACATTGTCTATGTTATGGGAATCAGTGAAGTTGTACAAACCTCCTTAAAAGCTGTCCTGAATCCGGGAAGCTACCTCTCTGGCCAACTAGTCTATTAAACAAATCTCATAATAATAAATCAGAAAACATCGTCAAATCCAATATAATAATACTATTAAAGGCCAAAGTGCACAGAAATATGCGCAATAATGACAACTGTAGCAGGTATCTGTAAGCCAATCTTTCACAACTGGAGAAGTATTCTATACTCATTACTGAAAATAGCCAACACCCAGCACACAAACAATACATACAACTCAAAAGAACAAGTAAAAATTGAAGAAAAATGGGTTTACACACAACTAAATTCTGTATATCACAAAACCAAATTCCACAACCTTTTATATTCTTGCAAATTGATTCATTCCCTTTAAATTATGTGACTTTAATATCTCCCTTTGCATCTGAGGCGAGTGTTTTCGAGTTCGGAGATTTCCCGATGATAGCTTTCTTGGCCTTCACAAGTGACTGTTTCACCTTCGTTAAAATGTTATTTGATTGCTTTTGAGTAGACTTGACTGTAACCTCTGTTGGCAGGTCCCTTGATGTTGTTGCATCTTCACCATCCTTTGTAGAAGGCTCTAAATCCTGGACATCAGATTTTTCCTTCTCTTCAACGTTCTCCTTCTCTAACTTGTCATCATCAGTTTTTGCACTGCCTTCTTCTTTCACTGCTGAACCAGAATCTTGAGATTCTTCAACTGGTTCACTAACAGTTGTAGTGTGTTGATCAAGCTTTCCCTCTATACTCACATCTTTGCTTGTTTCAACTACAGCTGGTGTCTCCTCCTTTATGTTCTCTTCTTCCTTGTTTTCTTCAACTGGTTCAACGCCTTTGCCAGTGATCTCTTCCATGAATGATCTTGCAGTAACTTCAGCACTTGAAACAGCATCTTTGACATCTTCCAAGTTGATCGGCTGGGCTGGTTCTTCATTTGGCACGTCTCTATCTACAGTCTTGTGTGCCGTTTCAGTAGTAGTTTCCTGTTTCTCTTCTCCACCCTTTTCTGTTTCCGCCTCTACTTCTTTGGATGGCAATTCAGTTACACCAGTCCCATCATCCTCCACAACAGCCTTCTCTGTGACACCAAGTTGAGAAGCTGCATCAGGTTCTTCTTTGCCAGCTTTCTCTTCCTTCACTGATGTGGTATCCGCAACTTTATCAGCCGATGAGCCTTCATCTATCAAACCTTGCTTAGCCTTAACTTGTCCAGCAACTTCAGTTCCTCCCTCAGGTTTTACTTCGACATCAGGCCTCACTGGTTCTGTTTTTTCACCTGTCGACTTAAGTTCAACTTCTTCTGCAACTTTACATTCTTCTTTTGGTTTCAACTCAACTTCAGGAACTGGCAATTTTGGCTTTTCAATTTCTTCAGTTACAGAGCATTCCTCTTGTTTCACCTCTAATTCGCGATCTAGCAATGTTGGCTTTTCAAGCTCTTCAACTGATACAGATTGCTCCTCTGGTTTTGCCTCAACCACAGGAACTGCTGGTTCTTGTTTATCTACATCTTTCAACTTTGCAGACTCTTCAGCGTCCTTTACTATAGCAGCTTCTGGTTCTTTCACAGGAGGAACCTCTGACTCCTGTACGTTCTTGATTGTTTCAACTTGTTCTGTGGCTTCAGATTGTTCCTTTGGCTTTGTTTCTACCTCAGGAACTACTGATGTTGGTTCAACTTGCTCTGTACCTTGAGATTGCTCCTTTGGCTTTTCTTTTACTTCAGGAACTACTGGTTCTGGTTCAACTTTCTCTGAAGCTTGAGACTGTTCCTTTGGCTTTTCTTCTACTTCAGGAACTGCTGGTTGTGGTTCAACTTTCTCTGAAGCTTGAGACTGTTCCTTCGACTGTTCTTCTACTTCAGGAACTACTGATTCTGGTTTAACTTGCCCCGTAGCTTCAGATTCTTCCTTTGGCTTTGCTTCTACTTCAGGAAGTACTGATTCTGGTTCAACTTTCACGGTATCTTCAGATTCTTCCTTTGGTTTTGTTTCTACTTCAGGAACTACTGATTCTGGTTCAACTTTCACTGTAGGTTCAGATTCTTGTTTTGCTACGGCTTCTGTTTCAGGAACTACAGTTTCTGGTTGATCAACATTTTGGGATGCTGATACTGAAACTTCAACATCTTTAACAACTGGTTCTGATTCTTTGATGGATGGAACTTCCAGTGGCTCCTCCTGCTGTTTCCCAATTTCTTCAATTGATTCTGCTTTTTCTACTTGTTCGATGACTCCAGGTTGTTCTTTGAGTTTCACATCAACTTCTGCAAGTTGGGGTTCGGCTTTATCAACTTCTTTTGACACTGCTTCAGAAACTTCAAGATCTTTTACGGTAACTTCTTCAGATTCTTTAGGAGGAACAATATCTGATAGATCCTTTGGTTTCTCAACAGCTTCAGCCGATGATTCAGGAGCATCAGCTATCTGAGGTTGCTCCAGTTGTGTTTCCTTCACTGATTCATGTGCGTCTGCAACAGATTCAGTAGTTGGTTGTGGGACTGATTCACCATTAGCAGCTTCAACTACTGGCTCTGGACCACTATGTTCATGTGAATGAGGGACCGGGTCTTTCAGCACCTCATGTTTCTCCTTTTCCGCAGCAGAATCATCAACAGTCTTAACATCAACTGCAGGAGGCTGTGTTTGTTTATGCGCTGGCTCACCTTCTGATTTAGATACATCCTTAGCCTCACTTGGCAATTCCTCAATCTTCAGGTTCTCTTCTTTTACTTCCTTAGATAAAGAAACAGTTTCTTGCTCCATAGGCTTTACTTCTTGAATCACCTTGGACTCAATTGGCTGCAGTGAATGCAAGATTATAGTCTCTATTAATTGAAAAAAGAACACAAGAACATTTCAAGAAAAAAGAGAGTTGTAGTAGTGGAAAAGTGGAAATAATTTTGCTGGTGGGTAACTTTAAATTAAAAAGAAAAAGGACCACACACCAATCAAATATCAAGAAAATGCAGTGGTCGAAAGTTTTAAAAAAAAAAAAAAAGCAGCAACTAGGCATTACAATTTGACCAAAATAAAGCACAGGAAGTGTCATATGCCCCATCTCTAATGATGGACCAATCTGATAGATTATTTAAAATTTTGCAAAGACTGATTCAGCCTGCATGACCATACTCATAGTTTTTCATCCTTTGATCTTTTTTAATTATAGCAAAAGATAAATCAACATTTTTTTTCAAGCCACAAAATGCTTATTATACATATATCAGGATATGGTGACCTGCAAGACTTGAGTGGCATCATTCACTGAAACCTTCTTGATTTTTGTCCTTCAATATATCAATATTTTCATAATTTCAGACAGAAAAAATAAATTAGTACTATATGGTAATTTCATGAACAGTGAACAAATACCAGTACATCTGGAGTACCTTACTCATCAACCTCCTAACAATCAATACAATCTTTATGCAGAACAGAACTTATGATTTCCAGATAATTCTGACAGTGACAACTGCTAAAAAGATCAATATTCTTGCAACAATAAACACTTTTCAAAGATTGACCACAGTATACAGTAAGAGGACATGTACATATACATATATATATACATAAACATATATAAAAAAAGAAAAAATAGAAAATAAAAGCAACCCTTGTCCAAACATAGACAAATCTGAATCAATTCCATATAGTCTATGAAGCAAACATCTTTCACTTTTAAAGATACCTATACACTAAGCATATTCCAAAGTGAGTTTTTAAAGAACAAAACAAACTTTATACGTAATTATAATTTTGATCAAAATCCATTCAAGTTCAAGAACAAGAAAGAAACAAAAGAAAAGAACATGGGTCTTGATCACACCAAAGAATCACATAAAAAGTTGATCACTAGATAAGAAATATAATAAAGCATCAAGAAACCTCTAAAGAAAAGTTGATCACTAAACATGCATGTGTATATATATACATACAAGCATGTAAGATATACATACCTCTTGAGGAGTAGTAGTATGAAGTGAGGTTGAAGATTCAGTAGCCATGAGTATTGAAGAAGAAGAAAGAAAGAAAGAGAGATATGTGATCTTTCAAAGGGATGCAAGTTGATAAGAGATTCTTTTCAAAGTGAGAAATGATAGTATGTAATAGTAATAGTAATAATATGACAACAAAGGAAAGAAAAAGATGTAATGTAATGTAATGTATAGATAAGAGTTGGCAAAACTGACCCCTCCCCAACAAAAAAGAAATAATAATAATAGTAAGAGATGAGAAAATAAAAAATAAAAAATACAATAAAAGGAAAGAAAGTTATAACAAGAAGAGAACAGAACAGCAAAGAAAGAAAGCAAATATAGTGAGTGACAGACTGTATCACATGATCTAATCCTATATGAATGAATGATTAGGATTATTCCTTCTCTTCACTTTTTAAACTTTTTTTTGGGGGGTCTATGAATAAATTAATTAATCAAATAAAAATAATCAAAATTCTACTAACAAATCAACACAATAAAGAAATGGGTTTGGTTTGGTTTGATCTTGATTGGATGATTAGAAAGTTTGAGAGTGAAAGAGAAAAGGAAGTTCTAAAAAAATGCTCATCTATTTTAATATATTACATTTATATGTATAAAATTTTTATATGGTTCAATATATTCAATGATTAGATGTGTAACAAATTATATTTTTATTGGTTATATATAAACCATTTAATATGTATATCATACTTTTTTTTTATATTTTTATTAGTCGAAATAAACTACTTAAAATATATATGCTACAAATCCAATATTTGATGGAGAAATTTTATCATAATTTTGTTTTATATGTACTTTTTTTTTTTAGTTTATATATATCATTGTTGGATAAAAATGTATCATACTATTCAATTGTGGTAATTAATAAAGTATAATTTATTTTGTAAAAAAATAAAATAATGGTAGAAAGCATCTATTGATATGATATATCTGGTAGAAATTTTTTTTTTTTTTTTTTAAAAAAAGCAATCTACCAGACAATGGTCTTCAAAACATGGGGATCAGATTCCTTTCTTCTAACGGTCAAAACAGTTGAAATTTCAAAAGAAGAAAAGAAAAAGAAAAAGAAAAAAAATCCCTCATACGACATCGTTTCAACCAACCAACCGCCCCTGTCACAACGGTTTCCATTCGGCGCCATTTTGTTTCGTTTTGAGTGGGCCAATTTTTTGGCCCATTAAAGTGGACTATGAGGCCTGCTTTGTTTAGGCTTTTTACAATATTTGTTTTTCAGTCCAAAAACTTTGGTCCAAATATTCATTTCTGTGGAAGTCTTGAAGATCTGGAGCCTGGAGCCTGGAGCCTGGAGCCTGGAGCCACTCAATTTCCAAAGTATTAAAGTGATGGAGGCTCATGCAATTCCACAAGAGGTGTATAAATGAAACTTTATTCCATTATTGAATTTCAGTAAGCATTGAGCATGTCACTGCTTAATAATCGAGTGACTGTCTAGTTGTGTGATTCAAATTCTTATAACACCATTTCCCTTCGGTAACAAAGTACAAAAAAGAAAAAAAAGAAGCTACCATTTGTCTATGGCACAATATTACTAGCACTCTTAACAGTCTAATCTAATCTGGAATTATTATTAGGAAGAATTGCACAAATGGTGTATGAACTTTTCAATTTTTGCTATTTTGGTGGTCGGACTTTTTTTTTTTTGCAATTGAGTGTTTGAACTTAGTATTTTTGTATCATTTAAGTGGTTCTGACCGGTGAAGGTGGCCGGA
>CATIWO010428081.1:0-13164 GCA_949673435.1 Macaranga tanarius
TAAGATTCAAATGGGATAAAAAAAAAAAAAAATCAAATGTAAACTTTGAAGTGAAGTTGAAGGTGAAATTTGTACCTTATCCCTATTTTGTTTCAATATAGGTGACGTGCACACTATGCGTTTGAAAAAAAAATTGCTATAAAGTTTTTAACGTTTCAAGATGAAAAAGAAATGTAAAATTAGAGGCCATAGTTGTTGGTGGAAATGATAGAATTGTAAAATGTTTGAAGATAATAAAAAGGTAAAAAGCTTGCCGACAGACACAATAACAAAAACTCAATTGTACATACCGGAAATATTGGATTAATCTAAAAATCTAAACGTGACTTCATTTTTAAAGATTATTTTTTTGGAAATTTTAAAAAGATATTTATAAAAAAACTAATAAATGAAGAGTATTTTCCACTCAATTACGATTGAGATAAACTGATAAAGATTCTTATGTTTTAAGTGTAAGTGAGGCTCATAATTCAGAAGCATTTGTGGTTCCATTAACTGAATTAGTTAAAATTTATTTAATTTTATACTATTTTACTACTAATATTTAGGGTAAACCCAAGGCAATTTAAAAAAAAAGTGTGCGAATTTTAATATTTCAGACACTTACCAGTTGATGAAAGTATTCTGACAATTTAGCTGCTATTTATATCTCAATTAAGTCAAGTGTTAAATATTTTAAAAATCATAAAACTCAAAATAATACTATTAATTGTAAATTGTAATGCTATTAAATTTTATTTTAAAAATTGGGAACAGTTGAACAACTGGAAGCAGTACTTACATGAAAAATAACAAAGCTACAGGTGGCCTCGGCACACAGGGCAGCAGGCATTGATTTGTGCATAGTGTCCTTGGTCAGACCTTACGTCACCTTTTAAACTCTACAAAATTACTAGCCCCTGTCCGTTTTATAGACTCTATAATTTCTCATGAAATTGCACCAACCAATCCAATTATCCAACTCAACTAATGCAACACGTCCAAATTTCTCAATTTAATAATTTTAATAATAATAACATTCTCTTAAACGTAAAAAAAAAAAAAAAAAAAAAAAAAACTCTATCACAATTTTTATTTTTTAAAAAAATCATTACTATTTTATATATTTCACAAATATTAAATTATTTTTTATTGAGTGATAAAGAGAGATCTCAAGTAGAGGTATAATCGAGTCAAATCTACTCGCGAGCTACTCGAGATCCACTCAAAAAAAATTCTAAATCAATTCGATTATTATCGAGTTGAGCTCGAGTTCAAGCTATCGTGTAAATTGTCGAATCGAACTCGAGCTTTTTAATGCTTAATTTGATAGACTTGCGAGTTTAATATTTTATCGAACCGACTACCGAGTTGAATTTAAATATTTAAATATTTTTAAAATTTTAAATAATTAAGCAAGTTGAGTTCGAATATAAAAATTATTTAATCGAGTTGAACTTAAATTTTGAAAATAAAATTCAACTGACTTTCAAACTTGAATTTTTAAATCCAGACAAGTTCAATCCTGATATTATTATATTAACTCAACTCGGGTGGATTATCCCCAATCTCCGAGTTGAAAACTAAGTGTGAAAGGGAGATACATCACCCTTCCCATCATGATGGAACATTATATCTTTATTAGATATATATAATATTGTGCACCAAAGCTAATTAAAATATTAAATCAACAAAATGTCTTTGAAATATACAATGGTTAAAGAAAAGGATTACATAGGAAAGAGAGATATATATTAATAGCAACTAAGCAAGCAAAGAAGCAGAGACAAAAGGGTGAGTGTCATAGCAGAGGAAACCCCCTCAAATCCTAAAAAAGCCATTTCCTCTATTTGCCAATCAAATTCCTTTTTTTTTTTACACCCTTTAAAAACCAACCCTTGTTCTCTTCATTTCCCTTTTCTTTTCTCATTTATTGTTCTATTTTTTTTTTTTTGGGTTCTGGCTGTCTTCAACAAACCCCCTAAAAACCAGACAGAAAAAGAGGAAAAGGAAATTAAAGAGCTTTTTGTGTTTGTGTGTTGTTATGCTACACTGTTCTGCAATGGCTGCTGCTGCTGCTGCTGCTGCTGTTGTTGTTCAAGGCATGGTTTTGTGGAATGTCCAAAAAGCTAACCTTGGTCACCACCATGAGCTTCTTTATCACTTTCCTTTTGTAAATCGAAGGTCTTTTTGGTTCATTCACAGATAAAGAGAAAGAGAAGCAGAACCCAGTACAATGTGGGTGCTCAAGAGGCAGACAGGATGGAGCCAGGCAAAAATTATACATAGTTTCACTCTTCAACAAAAGAAAAACCAAAAAAAAAAAAAAGCATCTCACACCCTTCTTTCTTTTTTAACTGTTCTTGTTTTTGTTCTTGTTTTATATTTTTAGAGGTGGAGAAGGAGCATATGATTCGTTACTGATGGTGGGTATTTGTTGTTTCGCATTGAAATGCCGATGAGACACGAAATGACGCATTTTGATGCTGGGTTTTTTTTTCTTAATCTCATGTATGTATACCAAAACAAAAGAAATGCTTGTACCCATTTCAGATATACTTCTTCAATATTCATTATTGGTGATGATGTATGCATTTTCCAATTTTCCATACATTGATTCAGTTGCTTCCTGAAATGTGATTGATATTTTTTTTTTCCTTGCCCCTTTGATGATATTGAGTATTTTATCTGACAGATGGAGAACAATTGATATGTAGGTGATTTTCATTTGTTATTTGTCCTTTCCCTTTGAAGCAAGTAATGATTTTGGATGTGTTTTGAGAGACTGAAGTTGTTTTTTTTAATTTTTTTTTTTATGATGGTATTTGTGTCACTTTATATTGTTCTTGAGTATTCGAGTTAATTGCACTAGTGATTGTGGAATACATTGTGAGAAAAAGGCCAGTAGAGACGAAAAAATTTTATTTTATGTGGTCTCTTCCTTCCTTTCTTTCATTCATCATTATTTTTTTCAAAAATTATTTGGTCTTTCTTGATCTTGTTTTATCCTAAATGATTGTTTGATATGTTTGCCAGCAATACATGTTGTATGGTTTTATTATTAGTTTTAGGGGCAATGATTAGTGGACCTGTTATTACCATGACATGGCATAAGGATTACTGTAGTTTCATACTTTCATTTTATATTTTTCTTTGACAATTCATACTTTCATTTTTCATTTGATCCTTAAGTAGTCAGTTTGGAACATTGACAAATGCAACCGTAGAGAACAGCTTGCAGATTCTGGCATCACCAGAATAACACTTTGTTTTTGAGTGCTTTTAGTTTTTTCTCATGAAATTCTCCATAGAAGAGGATCTAGTGTGACATGAACCCTATGATGAGTAAAGACTAGGTGTGGCTGGAAGACCCTCATGTATTTGCACATGTCAATTCAATCATAATAATCGCTGGTCTTAATTTGGTCACTGAAAGTGCGTAAGTGATCAAGGATCATTTGTTTCCCAACTAATGATTGCAATGTGGTCTGCTTCCTACCGGCTATGATTCAATCTTCAGTCTCATGGAAGATTGGGAAGTACTGTTACTAATGTAATCATATTATAATTTAAAAGCTTGTTTCTGTTGAATTGTGTGCCTTTTTACAAACATATGGCAAGCAAAGAATTATGTGAAAATTGAACATATCTCTTTCTTCCTTCATGTGAGAAGAGGCTAAGAAAACTGTTTCATATGTCCAGAGGCCACTTCTAAAATGTCATGATGATCTGAAATGCCATATTCATTCTGTTATTTTGCATATTTTTATCGTAAAATCTGCAATTGTTTCATGTTATGCTTGCAGTTGTTGGTTGAACTATTAAATTCATTATATTATATTGTAGTTCTGCTTTTCTTGTTGATGTGGCGTTTCTTTTTTGGACACTTAAAACATTGCTATTGGGAAGTGAAGTCTAATGTGATTGAATTGAGTCTTGCAATTAGGAGTTGAGTGCCCTTAAGAAGATTTAGTGTGTTATGCAGGAATCAACTTTTACGAATTAGGAGAGTAAATGTGAGTGTTATTGTTTTTAGTTTTGCATAAAATATACTGCGTTGGAAAACTGTAATTTCTGACCTTATTGCTTCCTGTTTTCAAACCAAGAAGTAGCTATACTGCATGTAATTCTTGTGTTCACATTGTGTGTTGCACCAGGTTCTGTTACATTTCAACTCTTGAATGTTTCATGTTGTTATCTCCTGATATTTTTGATTCTGTACTTCTCAACTTTGTTGGGTTTTCCTTTACCATTTTTTAGAAAACTTTTGCTTAGCAAAAATTACTTCATAGCTGTTAAAAGTCGTTTTGTAAATTGGAATTGCTGGAAAGGATGTTTGATGTACAAGTACATGCTTTTGTCTGATAATTCTAACTTTGAAAGTGGATGGTTGCCTGCTTGCATAGCCGGGTCCTATACACCAACAACTATGCAGGCACTTTTGAAATATTAATTCCTCATGTGCTTGAAAGGGGGCAAGCATATTCTTTTTCCTCTACCCCATGGCTAAAGCCTTTCCACTTGGTGGTTGCCTCATTAGTTTTGTGTGGGCGTTTCTTTCTGCAGGTGGTTAGAATTTTTATAAAGTTATAACTAGACTAGTTTCTTTTGTGCAACTTTTTCCTTCTTGTACCTGTTTCTACGTGGTCTTTCATGATCCATCAGAATGTTATGATGCACTATATATCCCCTTAAAGTGGCTGCTAGTTCTATTATGTACTTGCTTGGTGTGCGGTTGGCATAATTTTAAGACTGTTTTGTTTCACTTGCCCACCTACAGAGCACTTAAGTTGTTTCCCTGCAAGTGTATAATTACACCTCAATTGTGTGTTGTTATCCGCCCGGTTTGACTATTCAGTTTAAGTGCATTTTCGCAGCATGAGTCGAGGATTCTGTTCTACATAGTAATATGTTACACTTGCATGACATTCTAAGCTTTATTTTTTTGCCATGGCATGTAAGCTCCGCCACAAACATCTGTCCCTGGAGCATTTAGACATGGGTGTAGCACCGGCTGGTTGGTCTGTCAGCTTTCAGAAACATGATTTCTGTTTATGTTATATCGTGTTTGATTGTCTTTATAATGTTACATTCTTCTCATGCTGCAAGGATCTGAAAGCAATTGATAATCGTTATTACATCTAGTTGCACAAGTAAATATTATTCTAGCAATAGGTTGGGTCATGTTGGTTGTGTTTGCTCCATATCATCAGATGTTACCTTACGTGCATTATGTCATCCTATTTTATGAACAAGATAACGTTTTCTTTTTCTGATGCTGCATTGTTGGATAACAACCCTTCCTAGTAGGACATGTATGTCCTTCAAAGAAGGCGGCAGAAATTGAAGACAAGATGGGGACTGCTGCTGCTATATGTTCCTTATTTTGAGTGATTGTCTTTACTGTACTGCTGGGCATCCTATGATTTTGAGAGTAAGTGGACTGGAGATCGGTCTGTGGGTTTGAGTTGGGACATTCAATTTAATGCTGCTTGTCTAGAGCCCTGCCTTCTTTTTCTTTTGTTGTTCTTTAGGGACAGCTCAGAATCCAAATGCTTACACACTGGAAGCTATAGTTTTTATTTTTAAGCTGAGTCTCAAATTACTTGATTTGGACGAGGGTTTAGTAGATTGCAAATTTTCTGTATTTGGAAAGCAAATAATGTAGCAGCCATAAATCTTAAAATATTTAGGAGTTCGTTCTAGTTTAGAAAAAGTAGTGATATACTCACAGCAAAAGTAGATTATAAACAAATTAATTTTTTATTTTTACCTTTATAAACTTTTATTTAAATTAACCAAAATATAGAAGATATGATAGTATTATTTATGCCGTAGCTTATGACATCTAATATTTTCTTTTAGCAAAATTGTTGCTTTTGAGATTGAACTTGGAATGATAATTTTTTTTTTTAAAAAAAGGTCACAAAATCATTTTTTTTTGGAACAAATTTGGTTAATTTCATTCGACCAAATAAAGAGATACAACTTTTAGTAAAAAATTGAAAATGAACTCTGAAATATGAACAGAGGATATTTTTCAAAAAATACACATAATAAAAACATGGGAATAAAAATATCTTTTTGGGATATAAAAAGAAACCTTCAATATCTTGACTGGCACATCAATTATTGACTCAACTATTTTCTATCAGCATCCACCATCTTGAACTGTCACCATCAAGATTTACCAATTTATAGCTTCATTGGACAGATCAGATGACTTAATACTGAATTAAACTACAAAAAAATTATTTAAAGTGGAAAAAATTCACACTAATTTGAGATGAAATTCAAATATATATATTTTTTAGTAATAAAAAAACGAGTGATTTTGGACTAAAAACCATCCAATGTAGAGCAAAGGAGAGAAAGGGTAGGTGAGGAGAGAGAGGAAATAGTGGGTCACAAAATAAATAGCATATATGTTACTAATATATTACATGTTATTATTAGCACTATATGATGAAAGAAAAGGTTTGAATACAAGCAGGTGTTGAGCGTCATCAATTCATCATGATACATGGGTTTGGTGGTTGCTGTGCCTCCCACTGGTGGGCCGTGACTAATAATCGCAAAATGGGCCCATTGATTAAAACACACAATCTAGAACATCGATAGCCCACCTCACCTGCATCTTAAATGACAGCACTACCCTTGACAAAACTACAAAAGCATGTAATTCCCATGGCCGTGCTGTGCGTTTCGACATGGCAGCATTGCAATTATTTAGAAAGTGAAGCTCATTTCTGAAAACGAAATCAAAAATAAAATTTAGGCGGGGACAATTAACAATGGTTAAAATCATTCGTTAGGCCAGCCTGGATCTGCCATTATCCTAATTAAACCGCGGTTAATTAACCCTACTTTTACGCTTTCCCTTATCCCTATATAAAAACCACCAAAACCCTTGTCACCACCACCACCACCACCACCAGAACTGGTATTTGCAGGCAGGCGTCTTGATAAACGCCGCTCACAGCATTTTCTATTTTCAAAAGCTTTTCGAATTGAAGAAAAATGAGAGAGTGCATCTCGATTCACATCGGACAGGCCGGTATTCAGGTCGGAAATGCTTGCTGGGAACTTTACTGCCTCGAGCATGGCATTCAGGTAACTCATGTCTCCATAAATTTGGATCTAATTGTTATTAAATAGTTGCTATTCTTTTTAACGAAATGATAGATTTCATTTTTTTTGTTATTATGTTTCAGCCTGATGGTCAGATGCCGAGTGACAAAACTGTTGGCCGAGGAGACGATGCTTTCAACACCTTTTTCAGTGAAACTGGTGCAGGAAAGCACGTTCCTCGTGCTGTGTTTGTTGATCTTGAGCCCACTGTTATTGATGAAGTCAGAACTGGTGCTTACCGCCAGCTCTTCCACCCTGAGCAACTCATCAGCGGCAAAGAAGATGCTGCTAACAACTTTGCTCGCGGCCACTATACCAGTAATTATATATCATAACATTTTATTTATTTATTTGTTTATTTTAAGCATTTGCTTATGTAAATTGCTGCCTCTGTTGTTGTGTATCAGTTGGTAAGGAGATTGTTGATCTGTGCTTGGACCGTATCAGAAAGCTTGCTGATAACTGCACTGGCCTCCAAGGATTCTTGGTGTTCAATGCTGTTGGTGGCGGCACTGGTTCTGGTCTTGGTTCGCTTCTCTTGGAGCGTCTTTCTGTTGATTACGGCAAGAAATCAAAGCTTGGTTTCACTGTTTACCCTTCTCCTCAGGTTTCTACATCTGTTGTAGAGCCTTATAATAGCGTCCTTTCCACTCATTCTCTCCTTGAGCACACGGATGTCTCTGTGCTTCTTGACAATGAGGCTATCTACGACATTTGCAGGCGCTCTCTTGACATTGATCGTCCTACTTACACCAATCTTAACCGTCTTGTTTCTCAGGTGAAAATTGATTTTTTTGTTGTCAGCCGTATGAAGCAAAATGTGAGCTTCTCATGTGAAATTTTATTCTGTTGTAACAGGTGATCTCATCCCTCACTGCCTCTCTGAGGTTCGATGGAGCGCTTAATGTGGATGTTACTGAGTTCCAGACCAATTTGGTTCCTTATCCCAGGATCCATTTCATGCTTTCCTCTTATGCCCCTGTTATCTCAGCAGAAAAGGCATACCATGAGCAGCTTTCAGTGGCTGAGATCACCAATAGTGCTTTTGAGCCTTCATCTATGATGGCAAAATGTGATCCTCGCCATGGCAAGTACATGGCCTGCTGCCTCATGTACAGAGGTGATGTTGTCCCCAAGGATGTGAATGCTGCTGTTGCCACCATTAAGACTAAGCGCACAATCCAGTTTGTTGATTGGTGCCCTACTGGATTCAAGTGTGGCATCAACTACCAGCCACCAACTGTTGTTCCAGGAGGTGACCTTGCCAAGGTGCAAAGGGCTGTGTGCATGATCTCCAATTCCACCAGCGTTGCTGAAGTGTTCTCCCGCATTGATCACAAATTTGATCTTATGTATGCCAAGCGTGCCTTCGTGCATTGGTATGTTGGTGAGGGCATGGAAGAAGGAGAGTTTTCAGAGGCCCGTGAGGATCTTGCTGCCCTGGAGAAGGATTATGAGGAAGTTGGCGCTGAATCAGCTGAAGGAGAAGATGGTGATGAAGGAGATGACTATTGATCAACTTTTTTTTTTTTTTGCGTTTTTAATGTGCTTATGGATGATGTTTATGTGGGGAGGCTATGAATGTACGGGCTCTTCACTTGGGACTATTTTGATGTGTGTGTTTCTGCGTGTTCTGTGCTTCTTTAATGAAAAATGAATATTGAAGTTTCATTTTCAGAGTTAAAAATTGCACATTTTAACGGACTTTAGCAGTAGGCTATAAATGAAGAAAAATAATAGGAATAGCTAGAACCTAGAAGATGAAATTTTAGGAACAACGGCAAACCTGGGTATTGATTAATTCCGTTCAAGTATTGTGCTTTTTTGTGCTAATTACAAACTAATTTTAATTGCATGGCACTTCAAGTTTTTCTCAAGGCAGGTGTTACTTGTTAGCACTTCATAACATCATGAACGTTGCTTGTTAGAGCTCCATAAAATCATGAACGTTAGCTGTTAGTAATAACGAGGAGAGGGACATTTAATCTAATAATTATGGCTGGACACCACATTAGTGGATCCCACTGGACCCCTTTATAGTGATAATCCGAGGAAAATCCTTATTGATGTGGTCCACGCCTCATTGGTACCAAACACTTCAAGTTCACTCTTACCATTCCATTCGGAGTTTATATTTCCAGATATTAACAGTTGAGCAAACTCAAAAACACAAACTCAAAACCCTTCTTATTGATATGTAAAGAAATAATTAATGCTTCCACAGAAAAGAAATCTAATATTTGGCAAGGGATATTTTCTTTAGAAATGATGTGCTGAGACATCACTGTGGCTCTCCCTTACTTCAACACCGACCATGCTTTTCGACTAGGCGATTCTCTATTTCCATTCTCTTCTTCATTAATAAAGCATATTTAGAAACTAATTTTTGATTCCCAGCACTAACAGAAAGCTTGCAGCTGAGAGCTGAGCTCTCCAACTTGTCCTTGTACAAGCATGCAATTGGCACAAAACTTCCCTTCTTATTGCACAGCCAACCATGAGCAGCCCTCAGTGCAGCTCCTAGGGAGGCAGAATCTGCCAAGAAAGTAAAAGGGCTTCTTTATCAGTAAAGACCAAAACAATGAACATAGAAATTGTTTTTGACTTCTAAGCAAATTCGGCACTCTCAAAAAAAGTGGGAAAATGTTGCAACACAACACTGACAACTACATACCGGGTCTTTGAACAGTGTAGATATCACAGCCAAATATTGATGCTACTGAGTTCAGGATGCTATGATTTGCCGATGCTCCACCGGTTGCTATTATTCGTTTTGGAGGAGTAGGCATGCCAAATCTTTCAGCATGAGCTCGCATGGAGAGGAACTGCCCCTCAATTAATGCCCGAACCTGCAAAATAAATTGCTTATTGAAGAGAAGTCTTACAGTACAGCAGCAGCAGCGTATGTAAACACAGCCTCCAAAATTACCAACCTCAGAACTGGGATCAAATTCCTGAACTTCCTGTTCAGTCACTCCTTCCAGATTCTCACCGGTGAAATTCTGGAGTACAAAGCGATGGAAGCCAACTGTTGAAAAATAATTGTCAGTTATTTGAGGATTCTTTTGTAAAAAGAATGAAGAAAAATGACATACAACCATCACAAGGTCACAGACAATTCCTTTAGTGACTTGACATATGCATGAAGTGCTAAAATAGTTTCTTTATATTACAAATGCAACTTTTTTGCATTGGCTACTAGTTGTGGAAGAACACAAACCCCTAAAATGATGAGCCACATTGCCATAAGCATATGGTCAACAACGAAACTGCGGCAAATAAGCTAAAGACAGAATGATAAACTCAAATCTATGCATGCAGAAAGAAATCATCAAACATGATGGGGAAAATCCAAGAACTGACCAGGAAGTGGAGGAAGAATTTCATGGTCTTTGTAGTAGAAGCCAATCTTTCCATCTGTTGAATTGACTAGAATGAGACAGAGAATCTAAACAGAACATATAAAGAAAAGTAAACTATCAAGTTTATTCACAAACCATTAAGAGGTGGTGTTTGGTCCAAGAACTTGTTAAAGACTTCCCAAGATCTCTCAGCACAGCGATTACGAACATCTATTTCAAGATTCTTGTCAGGTTAAAGACTACTAACTAACAATACTAGAATGCAAAAGAATAAAGTTAGAATGATTAGTACCTTCACGAGTTAGAGACCCATTTTTGTATACCAGCATCACCATGTAACCCTCAGTATCCACAGGATTAGGAAGAACATGTCCTTCTAATCCAGGCTGAGGATCAGCAGCAATCCCAAAAACCTATATTGATATGTACAAATAAGAGAAGTTGGATACATGGATCAACTAAACACAACAATAACCCTCTATTCTGCTTACTCGATTTTTACAGCTTTAGTTAACATACATAAACTAAACGAAAAACAACTTAAGTTTTGCTCAGATGAGGTTAGACTAACAAAATGCCTAGATAAGGCTCATCAAACTGGCATAGGTAAAAATATAAGAAGTTGCGGTTCAATATTCTAACTTACAGTGTCACTAGTGCCAAGGCTAATAGCCAGATCCCCTGGAATGCTAAGGGTTAAACCTGCAGGTTCAATATGTTATTAGTGAAGGAAAACAATAATAATAGACAAAACACCATGGCTTGAGTCAGATAACAAATTGATATAAATGACCAATTGCATTTATTAAATTTTAGTAGTAGTCTTCACATGCAAGATTAGCTAAATACCATAGTTTAGGCATATGATATTTGTTGCAAATACTTGTTTTATTTTGAATTTGTTAAAAATGCATTGGAATCATTAATATTATATCATTTTTCATATAAACTCCTGCAAATTTATCATTAAATCATGATAGAGTGACCAGAAGTTCACAACTGAGACAACGACAGCAAAATGCTAACTTTTGCACAGGGTAAAGACAAGAGCAAACAAACAGCATCTCTAATATATGCTTTGAACAGGTTCATGAAAAAAGATACTGTCCATAAGGTAACTAAGTTGCCTTACAAATTAAAAGCATAAACAGAAGAAAATTCTGGGCGGCACCATACAAAAGAAATATAGGTGCCTCATAAAGAATTGGCCGCCAATCGTTATATTAAGAAAACACTGACCTGCTAAACTGTTGGGATTGTCTCCAGACCACTGAATAACCAAACAGTGCTGATTAAATTTATACCTGCATGAAAATTGATCAAGTCTTCAACGAGCTAATCTAAATTTGCCAGAAAAATCAGACTTATACGCGTGCTTGGAAGAACATGATGAGAACAAAACCAAAATAGTAGAAAAATGACCATGAGATTATCATTCCTGAATTTCACATAGAACGCAAAGGTACAACTGGAGTATTGAAAATATGTATTTTCATATAGGGCTTGATGTATTTTATGCCCCAGTACATATTGTTGTAAACAGGTTACGGAGTACAACTAGAGTATTGAAAATGTGTATTTTCATATAGGGCTTGATGTATTTTATGCCCCAATACATATTGTTGTAAACAGGTTACGGAGTAATTCAAACATGTGTGAGGTACTAAAGTGATGACATACAGAAGTTTTTCCAAGGTCAAGTCAAGTGAATTTTTTTGCTTTTATAGTTTTATTAATATGTACTTGAAGCCATTACCTATTTGCTTTACAGGAATAACTACTCAAAAAGAAAGAGATAGCAAAAAATATGCAACTAACCTCTCCACAAAATATGGAGCAATATGACCTGCAGCATCATAGGCAGGAGCCAGTTTTCCAACTTTTTCCTTCAAGCCTGGTGCAGTGGCCTACACTCGACATTAAAATCCAACAAATATAAACGTGACCCGCCTAGTAAGCCAAGATTATTTAGCAACCATAAAACATAGTGTTCACAGAAAGCAAACCTCTAAAGCTGTTTTAGACCAGACTTTCTGCTTGATATCCATCAAATTCATCCCAGAACCATCAGTATGATCAATACAAGCATATGCTCCGATAAAAAGAGATGCCATAAATGAGCTAACAAGGGAAATTCTCTCAGTATCATTATATGCTTCTGGCTGAGTCTGAAAAATCTTCCTAATCTGTGGTCCTGTAAATCTCTCATATCCTCGAGACCCAGTAAGTTTCGACAACTCCAAAGCTCCACCAACAGCCTTTTCAATCTCTCTGCATTGCACAGTGGTGCTGCTATCCATCCAAATTGGTGATTCCTTAATAGAAAAAGCATTGCCAAGCTGATCCACTAGTGGCTTAGCGGAGTCCAAAGATGATAAGATAGAAGAACTACCTTTCTTCCAATAAACACTACCATGTTGCTGTCCACTACCAGAAAGAGCAACAACTTTCCCAAAATCGAAACCCGATTCTGTAAGCCTTTGAAGCACAAGGTCAAGAGCTTCTACCCACATCAAAGTGGGTGAAACAATTTTGCCACTGTCAGAAGAGTCTCTAAAGACTCCATCTTTGGTCTTATAATGAGGCAAATCAGAGTCGAAGTGAATTAGCTCTGATTTGACGACGTTGAGATTGGAATCAAGAATAGTTGCCTTCAAGGACCTTGTAAAGCAATCAAATTTTCAGATAATTG
>CATIWO010428091.1:0-15301 GCA_949673435.1 Macaranga tanarius
AACTTAAGGAGAATGTAAGTGTTACTATATCTCTTAGTTGGTAAGAACTCTTTCTATATTCTGTTTTGGTTGGCATGTTAACTATGTGTTATCTATTATGCATGTTTAGCTATGTAAGAGTGCATGTGATATGATCTATGGGCATGGAAAGGTATTATGTTGATGCAAATGTTGCATGCAATGAAAAAAAAAATTTTAAATTCTTCACTTTCATTGTTTATCTACATCTACTTTCCTTCAATTTCATGGGGCTATTTCCTATTTCAGATGGGAACAAGTACATACTTATTTGTGTGGATTATGTGTCTAAGTGGGTGGAGGCTCAAGCATGTGCAGTGAATGATGCGAGAGTGTTTGCTAGGTTTAGAATGCCTCGAGTTATCATAAGTGATGGGGGAACACATTTCTACAGCAGAAACATGGAGACATTGCTAGCTCGTTATGGAGTTAAACACAAGATAGCTACTCCATACCATCCCCAAACAAGTGGACAAGTATAAGTAAGCAATAGAGAGCTGAAGAGAATTCTTCAAAGAATAGTAAGCAAGTCTAGAAAAGAGTGGGCAAGGAAGTTGGATGATGCTTTGTGGGCATATCGTGCAGCTTATGAGACACCTATTGGAATGTCTCCATATAGGTTGGTCTATGGAAAATCATGTCATCTTCCTGTTAAATTTGAGCATAAGGCTTACTAGGCAATCAAGGCTTTGAATTATGATTGCAAGAAAGTCGCGGAAAAGAGACTCTTATAGTTGAGTGAATTGGAGGAGATAAGAGAGTTGGCATATGAAAACTCTAGAATTTACAAGGAACATACAAAGAAATGGCATGATGCTAAGGTGAGGATAAAGAGTTTTCAAGAAAGAGACCAAGTGTTGCTATTCAACTCTAGACTCATATTGTTTCCAGGGAAGCTCAAGAGTAGGTGGTCAGGACCATGTTAAGTCAGCCATATCTACCCCTATGGAGCTGTCGAAGTTTGCAACACTCAAGGAGACAAGTTTAAAGTTAATAGACAAAGACTAAAAATCTACCATGGAGGCACATAGAAGAATTTTCACCAAATAGCCTTTTTGGCTGATTCAATACTTTAAAGAGCAAGATGGTCTAAGCTCTTAGACCTAAAATAGCACTTCTTGAGAGCTTAACTAAGCTTTTATTTTTCTTTTTCTATTATTTTCTTTGTTTTAATTTTAGTTGTATGTTTTGAATGTTGAGATTTCTTTGTATTTTGTAGGAATGAAAAGAAGAAGCTTTAGCAAAATAGAGATTAGAAAAAGTGGAGGAGCACGAGAGTAGTAAGTGTATATATGTATGGGAATTTAGTGCTTGAAATTATATGACGTGTGTTTAAATCCTTAAGTTTTTCATGTTTTAATCAAATAAAGAGGTTGCACACCTTGTTGTGTAGTTAAGTAACTTAATTTGTAGGCTTAGAATAGAAATTTTGATGTTTGGCACACCCATGCACATGACCATGCCAAACTAGGAAAAAATTAGTCGAATCAGGCATGGCCATACATATGGCTATGTGTTAGAAGCACTAGGAGAGCACAGGGGAAGGTAGGCACACGACCATATGCCCGTGCCTGCCAAGAACATACCCAAAAATTTTTCAATTTTTTTTATAATGCGGACATTGCAAAATTTAAGTGTGGGGGAGGAAAAATAAAACTTTTCAATTTTAATTTTATTATTTTTCATTTGTTTTTATTTTATTTTATTTTAATTGTTTTTAGTTTTTAGGATTCTAATTTACATGTCCTTTTTCTATTAGGATAGTGAGTGTTTACTTTTCAATAAAATTCATCTTTTCATATAGGATTAGGAAATGAGTTGTGTAGTTCTTGTTAAACTCTAATTTTTTTCTTTTATTTATAGGCATAGGGTTGTTTTAATTCTCAGAACTTCTACATTCTCTACACTTTTCTCGCAATTAAATTCTTTGAATCTTTATTCTCTGTAATTATTTTCTTGCTGTCTAATGGGTTCAAATAGCATGTCCAGCAATAGCCGAAGGTCTAATGCAAAAGGGAAGGCACCAATGGAGATAAGACTTAAGCCGACAGATCTCAAAGATGAGTATGATACTTTCTTTCCTATTTTCTCAAATGAAGAAGGTAAGAGATTATGTTCTCTTAGCAAAAGAAACATATGCATGCCTAAATACTTTGATAATTAACTTTAAAGGATATTGGAATGCATGATTTTATGAATGTATTATGCAAAAGGCTAGGCTGGTTTAAGTTAAAAACAGTGAAATATGATGTGTTTCTTGAATTAACCATTGAATTCTACACCACTTTGAAAATCAAAAATGAAGAACAGAGAATTTTTTCATGTAGGTTCTTTGGAAAAGAATATGAGTTTTATTATGATCTCATGACTGAAATTTTTGATTTCTCTGAAGGAGGTATTTGTCACCCTCCTCCTGAATTTAACATGATTAGGTTTTAGGCTGAAATTACTAAGGGGGATAGAATAAGTCATGGAGACACTATGGTTAGTGGTCTAATTGATAGTCACTTATATTTGTTGATGCACAAATTCATAGCACATACCATATGTAGTAAGAATAAGAGTACAAAGGTTATTCCTGATAAACTATTCTTGATGTGCGTGGTGCATGGCTACTAACTGTAGGGTGAATAGTGCATATCTTATATTTCGTTCTATATGGTGTGTTGTGCAGGGATGAAAAATACTAATATCTATGGGCCATATTATCACGGGCCTGGCCATACACTTTGTACTAAGGAAACTCACCATTTTACAACCATTAGAACATGAGACCTTTGATGAGGACTTTCTGGTCAGAGCTGAGGTAATCACAAATTTTGAAAGACTAAAAGAGGCAGACAATAGAAGATGCTATCAGCTGCGTCAAACCGCCTTGAGACATGGAGATGTTCCTCTACCTAAGGTGGTATAAAATTTTAACGACGTCAATGAAGAGGAGGAAGAAGATGTGAAACCTCAAGTAGCTCACAACAATGCAACGGTGGATGAGAAGGATGGTAAGACCAAAGCAAAGAAAAATAATAGAGCGGCAAAAAATAAGAGATTTGAAGATAGTATTAAGAGAGTCGAAAAGAAGATAGAGGATGTGGCGAATCGAACTGATCAAAGGCTTGGTACCATAATGATGGAGGTGATCACCAAGTTTGAAGTTTATGAGACCCTAAGAGCTGCAAGGATGGAAAATCTAATGGCTGAAGTGAAAGAGCTGAGGCAATTGATCTTTTAAAGCAAAGGAACTAAAGCATCAACAGAGCCATTTGTTGAAATCATAGTTCTAGAGGCTTCGTCTTTGAATGCATCTGACTAGGGGAGTTTTCTTTCCCCTTTATTTTTCTTTTTTTATTTTTTTTTTGTATGTTGCATTTTTGTGTGTTGTTGCATGAATAAAAGACCTTTCACTTGAGTTTTTGAGCCTATTTATGCTAAGAGTTAGTATCATTAGTGTATTTTCCTTGAGTAAGTGTGTTAATCTCCTTTTAATACTTAGTTTGGATTGCTAAGTTAGAGGAATAACTTATGATTAAGAATTTTTAAATTTTAATGAACTTAATACCTACTCCTTCATTGAGTGATTGAAATAGTGTGCTTGATAGCTGAGAAAGGT
This sequence comes from Macaranga tanarius, assembly GCA_949673435.1. Taxonomy (NCBI): domain Eukaryota; kingdom Viridiplantae; phylum Streptophyta; class Magnoliopsida; order Malpighiales; family Euphorbiaceae; genus Macaranga; species Macaranga tanarius. The sequence continues at coordinate 3,626 of CATIWO010428091.1, forward strand.
GTTTGTAGAAATTTAAATATTACATGTAGTTCATATGTATATAGGCACTTAATAAAGAATAAATAAGTAAATAAATAATTTCCTTAAGCGAGATGGAGCGTCAAACGCACTCGTGCATGTACTCCAATGCTCTATAAAAGGGTATGAGTATCCAAAGGACTTTGTTGAGGTATCCACATTAAGTAATATGGAAAGGTGGGGGATACTATAATAAGGAATTGTAAAGAATAAATTGTATGCCTTCTAAGTGTTATTAATAAAAGAATTACTTGAATACTAGTGTTCCATGCCTACCTTCATTTTTCTTGGTTATTAATTATGCTTTTTCATGAATTCAATAGGGGAGTTTGCTTTTCACTTGGTAATTGTTATGTTCTTGGTTTTGAGTTATTGCTTTGATTTTTAGTTTTTAAACTTTGTATTAAAGGGAGAATAGGATGGTTCCTTAAGTTGAAAACTACTCATGATGTTGGTTCTTTGTATAAATAGGTTATTCTCTTGTGTTTGCTTGAGGACAAGAAAAGGCTCAAGTGTGGGGGAATTTGATGAGTGTGAAATAGGTATGTGTTTAATTAGCACTTTATTTTATTACATATTTAGTTTAGAATTGCATTATTTAGTTAGTTTTTAGTTAATTTGGTTAGTTTTGTTATTTTATTTTAATTTATGTGCTTTAGTGTTAAATTGGTAATTTTTGTTTAGTTTGTGGTTGTAAGATGCATTTAAGAAGAGATGGAGATAGGGCTTGAAGATAAGGATAAGATTAAAACTTAAAGTTGGAAGTTATTTTTGCATCAAGGCATATGGCCATGCGCTTGCCCATGTGCCAGTGCATGCCCATGCGCTTACCTATGCCTCAATGGAAAAAGAGACAGTCAACAGCGCACATGGCCATGCGCTTGCCCATGTGCCAGTACATGCCCATGCGCTTGCCCACGCCTGATTCCAAGAATGGGCGTCTCCAATTGTTGCATACTCGTGCATGATGATGTGGCAGCCAATCAAAAGTAGATTTTCAACTGGACTTTGAATAGATAAAAGCTCATCTTTTAAGCCTATGTTTAGATAGAGTTTGGGAGATTTTAAATGACCTTTTTCATTAGGAAACTGGGTCTTTTAAATAGAACCATTTATTTTTCATTGAGAGGAGTTCTTCTTTTTAGTTTTGGTTTTGGTTTTAGTTTTTCATTCTCTTTGTTCTTCAGAATACATTTTCATTTTGGTTTGCTAGATACTTAGCTTGAAGTTAGAAGAGCAAGGCTTCCTTATATCATTTGGAAGGGGGTTTTTCTTGTATCTCACTTTTAATTAATAGTATTATGTTCAGAATGATTTTCAATTCTTGTTTGTTTTCTTTTATCTTTAGCATGAGTAGCTAGATTCTTTTTAGGGTTCTAATTCTGAATTGACCATGTGCTTATTATGATTATTGTTAGGTTGCTAGATCTAATTCATTGATTGTTGTTGTGCTTAATGTTGTTTTAGGACTGATCACCTTAGAATTGTATTGACACTATAGGCTTAATCGAGAGATAGGTTCTGTAGGATAAGGCAATGACCTATTGATTGCTTAATTAGTTGAGAGATAATTAAGTGGATTAATATTGATTTAAGGTTGTGATTAAAATTAGTATTAAAAGGCATTAGGTTGGAGAGAGCCAGTGAACTTAGTGTTAATTAATCTCTAATTAATTATAGGTTTATTTAAGAGGAAAATCTATAATTTCTAAGATTTCTTCAAAATGAATTAGAACTAGTGTAGAACTAATTGGTTAATCAATCTTTTAAGATGGTCCAATTGAGAATAAGAAACCTAGCTTTAAATATTTGTTTGAATTTGAATTTTACTTTTGTTTGTTTTGGCTTTATTTTTAAAGAAATCTGAACTCTATTTCGTTGTCTGGACAAACGATTATAGTTAGTATTGCAATATTCAATCTCCAAACTCTATGGGACGATATCTTTATTTACTACTTGATATGATTCTGTGCACTTGCGAATTTACACAACATCAATTGCCTTCTTTAGCCACATTATGTCGAAAGAAGGAGTACAACCGGATCCGTCTAAGATTAAAGCTATCTTGGAGTGGCAAGCACCTATAAGTGTAACTGAGATTAAAAGTTTCTTGGGATTAGCCAGGTACTACAGAAGATTTGTGAAGGATTTTTCCATTATTTCTAAACCATTGACAACCTTGTTGAAGAAAAATACTTCTTATCATTGGAATGAAGCCTGTCAATAAAGTTTTGAGAGATTAAAGAAAACTCTTACCACCGCTCCTGTTTTAGCATTACCAACTAGAGTTGGAGGCTTTGTGGTATACACTGATACTTCAGGACAAGGTTTGGGTTGTGTGCTTATGCAAAATGAAGGAGTGATAGTCTATGCGTCTAAGCAACTACGATCTCATAAAATGAACTACCCAATGCATGATTTGGAGTTAGCCGCCATTGTTCATGCTTTGAAGACTTGGAGGAATTACTTGTATGGAGAGACTTTTTCTAACTTCACCAACCATAAAAGCTTGAAGTATATTCCTACTCAAAAAGAATTAAACTTGAGACATCAAAGATGGATGGAATTATTGAAGGATTATGATTGCACCATCGAATATCATCTAGGAAAGGTGAATGTAGTGGCGGATGCTTTGAGCCAAAAAAGTATAGAGCGCATGGCCGGATTAGTTTGTCATGATGTGGGTAATTTAGTAGTGCTACGGGCAATGAATGTTTCACTTGATGTTGAAGCTGACCATTTAATGGTGGCATTGCAAATTAAACCATCATTAGAAGATCAAATACGAGATGTTCAAATGGAAGATACCTACTTGAAGAAGATGAAGGATAAGGTAGAAGCAGGACTCAATTTATAATTTACCTTAAGAGAGGATGGTATGTTGATGATTGAAAAGCGTATGTGTGTTCCAGATATTGATGAATTAAGGAAGCAAATAATGAATGAAGTGCATACAGCTCCATATGTGATGCATCCTGGTAGTACGAAGTTGTATCGAGATTTGAAGTTGTTTTATTGGTGGCCAGTGATAAAAAAAAGATATAGCTGAGTATATTGCAAGATGTTTAACTTGTCAACAAGTAAAGGCCGAACATCAAGCTCCGGCGGGGAAGCTGCATCCTTTGGCAATACCGGAGTGGAAATGGGAAAAGATTACTATAGATTTTGTGATTGAACTGCCTCGGACTTTTTGGAAGCATGATGCGGTATGGGTGATAGTTGATCGGTTGAGCAAGTTAGATCATTTCTTATAGATACAAACAAGTGATTCCTTAGACAAGTTAGCTTTTTTATACATCGTAGAGATTGTGAGGTTGCATGGAGTTCTTTTATCCATTTTGTCCGACAGGGATCTGAGATTTACTTCTCATTTCTAGGAGAGTTTGCAAAAAGCTTTGGGGACAAAGTTGCATTTTTCAACTGCTTTTCATCCGTAAACAGATGGTCAGATAGAAAGTAACATCTAGACACTTAAAGATATGATGAGAGCTTATACCTTGGAGTTTAAAGGCAATTGGGATGGCCACTTACCATTGTTAGAATTTACTTACAACAACGGATATCATTTTAGCATCGGGATGGCACTTTATGAAGCCTTGTATGGGAGAAAGTATAAAAGCCCAATATGTTGGGATGTTGAAGGCTTGAGACAATTTAAAGGTCTAGATTTGGTATAAGAAACGATAGATAAAATTTAAGTGGTCAAGAAATTTTTAAAAGTAGCACAAGATCATCAAAAAAGCTATGCATATCAACACCACCGAGAGATGGATTATCAAGTTGGTGAGAGTCTTTTTAAATGTATTACTATGGAGAGGCATTTTAAGATTTTGGAAGAAAAGAAAATTAAGTCTAAGATACGTGGGACCGTTTGAAATTTTAGAGAAGGTGTGACCATTGGCGTACAAATTGGCTTTCCTAAGTGAATTATCTTCAATACATGATGTATTTCATGTATCAATATTGAGGCGGTATAGATCGGATCTAAGTCATATGATACAAGAACCCGAGACAGAAATATCTGAGGGATTGACATATGTCAAAGAACCGATGGAGATCTTAAATTGAAAGGTGAAGAACTTGAGGAATAACGAGATTCCAATTGTGAAGGTGAAATCGAGTTATCACTCACCTAGAGAAGCAACTTGGGAGGTAGAGGAGCGAATGAGACAGAAGTATCCGTACTTGTTTCTGTGGAATGGTAAGTTAATAAATTTCGGGGATGAAATTTTTATTAGGAGGGGAGAATTATAACACTCGTGATTTTAGATGTACTGTTCATGCATGTTATTTTCTTGACATGTGGAGTAGAGTCTTGGGTTACATTTAAGTTTAGCATATGCATTGGTAGAGAAGGGTATATTTATAAGATAAGTTTGGACCTTTTTGTCAAGATTGAAAGTTATAGAGTTTTGGGCAATTGTCCTAGTTCATTAAGGGTGTGTGGAGATGGTTTGTGATAGTTGTGTATATTTATTTGGTTATTATTATATTAGTTATGTAGGGGATAAATTAGTATTTATTAATTGTTGGTGTAGTAATGATTTAATAGGACTTTTGGGTTAGTTTTGATTGGTTGATTATTAAATGGATATATATGTATGTTTTTTTAGGTGTATTTGTGTAGAGAATTGGTAGAAGAGAAGAGAGTGTTCTTGATTATTTTTGAGAGAGTTTGATCTTGTGTTGGCTAGTTAACAAGAGGACTAAGAAGCTTTAAGAGGCTATATTATATTGAAGCATCAATTTAGTAAGCTTTGCTTATGTATTATGTTATTTTAAGTTGAGTTTGAATGTTGTCAACTTCGAATTTTTATTCCTCTATTTTTCAGTCCTATTTTAATTGCCATATCTTGAGCTTTATAGCTCTAATTTGTACAAGGTTTGATGCTCTAGAAACTTGAGAGTGTCCTCTTCAACTCTTGTATTTTAAGTTTGATTTGATTCTATCGTTTTAAGGAGTCAATAGGGTTTGACATTTCTTTCTCCTATGAGTCCCCTATTTTGGTCGAGTGGATTATAAAATCCATAATTAATTCCACACATGTCCTAATTAAATGATTCCAATTAGAATTTGTTATAGACACATAACCCTAGCTTTGGTAGTAATATTAGGGTTATTGGACTTATGTGAATGTGTTTAGGTCTTATTGAACTTTGAGCTATTTGTGCACTTTCTGAGGCTAGGGCCAATTTTGATGTGTGCTTATTGAATTGGCTTATGAAATTGTGTAGGGAGTGACAAAGGAAAGGAAAGCACTTATAATTAAAGGAAGGACCAAGGAGCAAGCACTTGGAGGTAAGTAACTATGTATACATGTTGTGTATATATACTTAGCCTATATGCTTAATATAATGTACTCTTATATTGGAATTGAATGAATATACATATGAATAGTACAATAATGTGGAATGAGTTATATCCTTTTATGAATTGGTAATGTGGTGAGAAAGCTAGTAAATGATGATATATATGTGAGGTGTAGTGAACACCATAATTGTGTATGTTATATATTAAGAATGAGCTTTTGATTGAATATTGATGAATGGTTATTATATTGGCATATTGAGATGCAATTTATTGGAAATGTATTGTGTTCTATTAGTTGTGTTATATTTCACTTGAAAGTGAAATATATGAGGAATTGTGAGAATGTGTGATAATGGGACTGAGCCGGGCAGATAGTCCACACTGAATAACTGAAATGGGCAAGCTGAGCCAGGCATATAGCTACCCATAGAAGATGTGTGAGAAATGAGACTGAGTCGGGTGGATAGTCTCACTTAATGGCTATTTGAATGTGAATGAATTGTGAGGAATATAGCCAAGAGGCTAATTGATAGGTTATGTGTGAGGAATGATTATCTGAATACTAACTCATGCATTGAACATACATTCCTTTAACATTGTCCTTATGAATGAGTTTAAGATGTGTAGTGGAATGTTCAAATATAAATGATGGATGTGGATGCTCTTTAATTGTGAATGATTGATATTATATGTTAATGGATGTTTTGGTGTGGATCAGTGTGTTTAGAATGTATTGTTGTGGCTTGAATTGAATTATATTCATATGCTTTGTCATCACTAGTCACTTCAAGGACATTTTTGTCAATTTATATAAATGAATTAAGTTCATATAGTTTCATAAAAGTTGTAGCCCTCTGAAATAGCTTTTCATAGCTTCTTGAATCACTTGAATCCGAGTTCTGTAGAGAGAGTTATGGCCAAAAGAGTGTAACTTATTTGGGAAGTGGCTGAAATTAGCCACTAGCGATCGCTAGTCAAGATTGGCAGACTTGGCCACTGGCAATCGCCAGTGGTCTGGTGAGTGCCAGTCTTCTAGCACAGTCCCGGAGATTGTTTTAACTACAACTTAAGCTATAGAACTCCAAATGAAGCGTGGTTTGATGTTAGAGAAACTTTAAAGAGTCATCTACAACTTTCATGCTTTAAGTTTGAGTAGAATTTATCTTAAAGATCCTCTAATTGAGCTTGACATTTTAGTGCTCACTTACTCCTTTTTCATTTTAACTCCCATGCGCATTCGATGTAGTGCCCATGGTATTGTAACTTCATATGTATTATTATATTGCTTTATATAAGTGAATATATGCTTCTTTAAGGCATGATTCTTATGTGTTTGGTATATATGTGCAATTGTATTTATAGTTGCTTATTAAGTTACACTAAGGGCTTGAAACTTGCGTTTGAATCTTTAGGTGGGCCAAAGCGAGTGGTGTACCTGACCTTTCTCCTGTATATCATTTTGGCATTGTGTGTACATTATAGTTTGTTGTTTAGTACTCTTGTGTAATGCTAGACAAGCATATGTGTAAAGTTGAACATGTATGTATACAATGAGTTTGATATATCTATCTATATACAAGCACCTTTTATTGAGAAACTTTATTATGCCTTTTTGTGAGTGGTTTGATTATGCCACGTGTGCTTGTTGTGTGTAGCCACGTGTTTGGTTATATTTTTGGGAGTCACATAAATTGTACCTTTGGCCAAGAGCATTTTGATAAGTCAACATCCTTTATTTACATCCTTACTTTATTGTGGGTAGGGGTGTGCAGAAAGACCGAAAATTGATTAATCGAATCGAACTGATCAATTCGGTTTGATTATATATAGATTCAATTTGATTTCAGTTTTAGATACTAAAAAATTCAGTTAGTCGGTTCGGTTTTAATTTTGAGTTTGAAAAATCGAAAAAAAAAAATAAATCGACTGATATGCATATATATATTATAAAATATTAAATAAAATATATTAATTTAGAAAAATTATACATAAATATGAAAATTATAAATAAAAAATATTTTTTTAGTTATATAATTAAAGAATATATTTTAAAAAATTATTAAATAAATAAATAAATTATTTAAAAATAAAATTAATAAACCGAACCAAACTGAACCAAGTCAGTTTGATTCGGCTCAATTTTTAGTCTATAATTGGTTCAATTCAGTTATGAACTTTCAGAAAATTCAGCTAGTTATTTTTTTCCGGTTTTGAACCAAAACCGACCATGCACAACCCTAATTGTCCGTTCTTTCAAACTTTTTTTTTTATTTATTTTCTCTCATGTATTCGGAATTTGTTTTTTGAACTGGGAAATGGAAGGCAAAACGGGTCTTTTGCCATTAATCTACTCAATTTTATTCAGAATTTCCTTTTAAAAGCATGAAATTTTTTATTTTTTTCTATTTCTTATTTTCTTTTAAGTTGTATATACATTTTCAAAAATATTTATTGCTATGCAAAAATTAAAATTTTTGTACTTGTTACAAATTCTATCTTTAATTTTTTTAAAAAATATTTTGATTTATTAATTTTGTAACAAATACAATATATTATTAATTTTGGACAAAAAAAATTTTTGGCAAAATTACATTTTTGTTCCTATTAATTTTATACTTTAGAAAAAGTACATAATAATCTAAAAATGCCTATTTAAATTGAACAATTAATTAAATTGACAAAATCGAAAATCTAAGAGTGAACTCATTGCATCATAATTTAAGAACACATATCTTACAATTAATTTATTTATTATTTATGTAATTATAAAAATAAAGTAGTGGTATTTTTGTAACTACCAGCCACACCAAACCTTTTCCAAAAAAATAAAAAATGGGCATCCAACTAGGGGTGTAATCTAGCCAAGCCGAGCTTTAGGATGCTTGGGCTCGGCTCAGCCAAAAGGAATTGTGTTCGAGCTCGGTAAGATGTTGATATATGTAGTTTGAGCTCGGCTCGAGTCGAACTCGAGCTTATTCGTAAACAAGCTAGCTCTATTTTGATTGTTTGTTTACTCATTTGCTAGGCTCGTTAATTGGATCGTTTATGAGCTCATTGAGTAAATCTAACAAAACTGAAAAAAAAAAAAAAAACTTTGTTAAAGAAATGAAGAAATAGAACAAAATTGTTGAAGGCCTTTTAGCAGCACCAGAAGTAAATAACACCGATAGAAATTCCGGCTGCGAGAAAGTTATCACCGGAATTTCTATCAGTGTTTCGAGTTGCCAAGATTTATAAGTTACTGTTTTATTTTGCCAAGTTTAAAAAGATATGATTAAATCGCTAAAATCGCTAAAGGTCATTTTTTTTTTTTGCAAATAACCCTTTTTTTTTTTTGCAGATTCACAAGGAATTTTCATTGCTTCTTTCTTAAAGTGTGAACAAAATCTTGTATTTTTCAATTGAACTTTTTGTATTTATGTCGTAATATTCTTAAAGTGTAGACAATCTTATATTTTTCAATTAAACTTTTTGCATATGTGGACCAAATTTGTTAGCATGTGTGACATATTATGGACATTGGTATTTTTAATTTATTTATGTTGCAAATGTATTTGTGAATGTAATATTTTCCCTAAAATGAATTAGGTTATTTATTAATCCATTTTCATTTGCTTTTAAATTGCATTGGTACTTACAAATTGTGATGCATTTTATAGCCTAATTCATTTTAGGCTCAAGCTCATGGAAGCCTAGAATTACAAGCCCAAACCGATACAAAACCGAATTGAACCGAACTTGTTCAGTTTAGTTCAGTTTTCATTCTTATTTAAACCAAACCAAATAGGATTTATGTATTTTTGAACCGAATCGACATTTGCTCACCCCTAGCCAACATGATTGTTGACTATTTTTCATATTTTTATAATATATTTTACATATAACAAAGCTCTAATGACCATTTAACCTCAACCATTGATTAAAAATTGATACAAAGGTGAATATTCATCCACTTTTACTATAAATACCCCCTTTTGATTCATGGCTATTCATATCAAAAGCTCATTTCCTCTCTCTTGTACCTTATTTCATTTTCTTTACTCACTTGCTCACTCTTTAACATTTTATTTGTTTAGTTTTTCATTCAAATATTACTTCATTTTCTATACACCACAATCACTCTTTTTTGCATCATTTTATTTCTCATCCATCATGGCACCTAAAAAGACCTCTAGGCAAGAAGTTTTTTTTATCTTCTATCCCAAGGACCGCAACTAAAGAGCAAACTAGGAAAAGTCCTTTTACTTCGTACACACAAGTTTAAATTCATTCAAGGATGGCATAATTTTCAAAAAGAACCATTATTTCTTCAAGATATATGTCCAAGGTTGCACTTAAAGAGTTTGAATGTTTTAATGAAGTTAAGGAATTGCTTAAAAATGTAGGTTTATTTAACCTTACTTTTGACATTCAATCCACACATCCCTAACTAGTTATTGAATTTCTTTCTAGTTATTGCCTTAAGAACCACCATATTCATGTCCAATATACTATAAATAGCATGAGATTTAAGTTGGGAGGTAGAGATAGATTTCTAACCACCCAAATGTTTGATTCCATCTTTGGATTCAAATAAGGTGGTCATGTCCAAGCCAGCTCAAATTGTTCCCCTCATAACTTTGGGTTCATAATTGTAAATAAAATGCAAAGACTTTCAAAATCGGGGTTACAAAGTCATCTTCCCTTAAATCTAAAGCCCATTGGTATGCTCATAGATTTCTAGCCTACTCCATCAGTGCTAGTGGTCTTAGTCATGAAGCAATTTTCCTTAAAGATCTTTTCATACTTTATTGCATGGTAGAAAATGTTCCTATTAAATTAGGAAGATTGTTGCAATGGAAACTTTAACTCTTGAGTGATAGTGTATTCAAAAATATTTGCATTAGTGGGATCATCACAAAACTTGACAACTATTTTAAGATTAACACCTCGACTCGTGAAACTATACCCTCTCAACGTTTTAACTCTACCTTCATCAAGAACTTCAAGCAATTCAAGAAAGTAAATGGAATGTGAGGAAGGGTGAAGAAGTTGCTCAAGAAAGAGATGAAGAACTTGAATAATATTTTAAAGATATTGACCAATTTAACAATCAAAGACTTTAAGAAATGGAAGGCATATGAGAGCAAGCTCAATAAGAGGGAGACGAAGGCATTATGCCTTAAGCTTAATAAAAGAGGGTTCGAGGTGAGGGCTTTTTAAGAGGTACTCAAAGCATGGAAAGAGAACCCCAATGTGTCAATGCTTTTTTTTTTTTATAGAATGTCTTTGGTGGAATCTAACTTCAATAATTATTTTGATAGAGTGGATGAGCGCCTTAATCGCTGTGAGAGGCATATGGACCATGTGGAGTATGACATCCACTATCTTTATCAAAGGTAAGGATATACTTACTAATGGCCTCCAAAAGCTCCACCTTAAGAACCTCAAGGGGGAGATGATGGCCTTTCTCAAGCTTAAAGCCATTCTTTCTTTCCATGCATCTTATTCGTGTTTTCTCCATGCATCTTCTTATTTGGGATATTATAGACCGCATTATCTATTTTATATGTCCATATTTATGTCATTTTTTTGTTCTCTTATTTATGTACTATGGCTTATGTTCTAATGAATCTTTTGTAATGTTGCTCTTATTAATGCAATATTATTTTTCTTTTCTCATTCCAAGTATCTTTTTGCACTTTAACAAAAAGGGGAGAAATAGAAAATTTTGAATCAAAGTGTGACATATAAATATATGGCCTATATGAATAGATGCTTTGTAACACTCTCACTATTAATTACTTTATTAATGATATAATTAAAGACTGAGTGATAATCAAGAATTTCTTGTCATCAGAAATGCAAGAATTTAATTTCTAATATCTAAAACCATATAACTAAATATACATATCTTTTTACATCTTATTAATGACATAATAAAATTTACAATTTCTAATCTCATTCAAATAGAATCTCATTCAAATAGAATCTTCATCTTATCCTTCCTTCTTACCATCGAGGTCCGCGGCACTATCCTCTCTTGTTGCTGACTCAACAGATATCCAATACCTATACTGAAAATTTTGAAAACAAAGCGAGTGTGAGTAATTTCAAAAGGAAATTACCCAGTGAATGGATAATAAAAATATATTTAAAACTTTATTAAAAGAAGACCAGTAAAGAGTATTTCTCTATTCTCAAATAATAAATATGCTTATCATTAAAAAAAAAACACACTTAGATCATACTCTTAAAGTTATATTCTATTTATATAAATTACCGGACCCGATACTTCTTCTTCAGATCGTTGAGGTCCTAACAAAAACATACTTAACTCCAATTCCATGATCTCCTTACACTAATTC
>CATIWO010428158.1:0-12235 GCA_949673435.1 Macaranga tanarius
CTTGTAAGCTCTTTAGGTCAACAAAGGAGAGGCTTGAGGCTTGAACAACACCATCCTTGGAGGTCTTTCTTGCCAACCTTGTGTTTCAAGCTAGAGGCTTCACATTTGGGGAGCTCAAGCTTGTGGATCACTATCGACCAAAGCATTTCGAGCGTGCTACTAACTTAGGAGTATGTAAGTGTTACAATATCTCGTAGTTGCTAGGTCTTCTTCTTGAAAGCATGACTTGGTTGATATGTTGTTGGTATATTGTTCATTATGCATGTTTAGCTATGTAAGAGTGCATGTGATATTATCTATGGGCATGAAAGTGTTTGTGTTATATGCAAATGTTGCATGCAATAAAAAATTTTAAATTCCGCATTTTATTGTTCTTCTACACACACTTTCCTTCAATTTGAACTCATTAGGTAGCAAGAAAATAATTGCAGAGAATAAAGATATAGATAATTTAATTAAAAGAAAAGTGTAGAGAATGTAAAAGTTTTGAGAATTAAAAAAATTCTATGCCTATAAATAGAAGAACAAAATTAGAAGTTTACAAGGACTATATAACTCATCTCCTAATCCTATGTGAAAAGATAAATTTTATTGAAAGATAAAAACTAACTATCCTAATAGAAAAAGAACATGTAAATTAAAATCCTAAAAACTAAAAACACTTAAAATAATCCTAAAAATAAATGAAAAATAATAAAATTAAATTGAAAAAATTTATTTTTCCTCTCCCATACTTAAAATTTGTAATGTCCTCATTGCATGAAAATTTAGCAAAATTCAGGTATGCACAAGAGCAGGCCGCACGCCCATGCACATGGCACAAAATTGCGCTTGCACGCCCATGTGCATGGGCGTGCCTGCTTTGGGCCTGGCGCAGTATGCACATGCACGGCCATGCGCATGGCCGTGCCTGACTTGGCACAAAACAGGGCATGTTTGACATGCCCATGCCGAAAAATGGCATGAGCATGTCAAACACCTACAAATGAGAAACTATTTGCAAAAATTAAATTTGAAGGCATTTAAATTGAAACAAAAACACATTTAACATATTGAATTCAATAATATCACATAATTACAATCATAATCAAAACACAAAACATACATTAAACTTAAATGAAAAATGAAATACAAGACAAAACAAATAACCTAACACATGACACTTAACTACTCTTCTCCAAAGCTTCAATTGTTATGTCCCGGGTCTTGTGGAGGATAAGGAGGCGAAAAGAAGTTTTACGATTGGAAATAAGCTATCAAGTTGTGATTGATCATATTGATATTTTGACGCATAATAGCTATGTTGGTGTTCATGCCATGTGCCAATAAAGTTAGCTCTCTAACATTTAAATTAATCACTGCCACTTGCAACTCTAAATCATCCATTCTTCGTATTACACCATGTATGTCGGCACTTTCCTCCTCTTCATTTATTTCTTGTGGTGGTGGTGCATTAACAAGATTGTAATATCTAGGTCCCTCCTTTATAACTATACCAATGGCTTCCATCATCGAAAGATCAATCAAAGAATGTCCCTTGAGCTTTTCAAATGGTATGTTATTAATATCAGAACCAATATAACAAGCTATGTTAGTAACCAATCCACTAATTTTGATTGACCCAGCCGTTTTGGTGGCTACATCCTTCAACTTGAGTGCTATTTCATGACATACATCTAATTTCACATTATTACATATGCAATACAAAATGTTTAACTCAATTGTGGTTACTATAGAATCACCATCCTTCCTAGGGAATAATGAATGTGCCGTCAACCTATGTAAATACTGCAGAGCCGATGATTGAATTTGAGATTCTTTCGCTGACCTAGCTTCATAAAATCCACTTCTTTACCCTGTAATCTCATTCCAAAATGCATGCCTATCATATTCAACCATAGCATCTTGATTTGTAGGAAAGTAAAACACATCATTTGACTCAAACAAACCCATGCCATGTTCTTCATTCCCCAATCTAAAAGTCATCATTAATGATTGTTCATCAAAATGGAATTAAGATAAAAATTCACAGGTAGGCCTAACATAAGTTGGGTATTGTAACAATACAAATGCTTCCCACCCCATTCTAGAGAGATACATTTGCACTTCATCCAACAAAACTATTGCTCTTAAAGAAGTTGCACTCATATATTTATTTGGCACAATTTTTCTAGAAAGTAATTACTCAAATTTCTTTCTTTGCCCCTTATGACTAAATTCAATATGGGTAGGGAAAGGTCTTACCATATAATCTTCATAAATACCACCCGGATTAGTAGAGCTTCCCCCACGTGCCCTTTTCGATCTTGGCTTTACTTTCTTTGTAGCATAAGTCTTTTTTTGTGGCTCTCTTTCTATGAGTGAGTAATTGATGAAGAGCTTGCTAAGAGAGGATTTCGGCTAGAGGAAGAGAAATATAGTGGGAGGATATGAAGAAATTTGATAATGAAGAAATTAAGATATGGGAAGAGAAGAGAAGAAGGTGGTGTTTATATAGAGAGAAGTGAAGATAAAAAATGATTAAAAATGGGGAATTGAAGAGTTGGGAATGTAGAAAGTAATCAAAGTTGAAGATTTCAATGTATTGAAAGTAGGAAGTGTTGGGAAATTGGGAAAGTTATAGAGAATTGAAGAACCCTAGACATTGGGAAGTGGAAGATGTTGGGAAAGTGAAAAGGTTGTAGGAAATTGAAGAATTTTGAATTGGGCATGATTTTTAATGTACTTTGTGTCTTTTAGTGAAAAAAATTTGACAGCACATGGGAATGTGCCTATGCTGTCCCATTGTGGCAAGGCAGGCATGGGCATGCACATGGGCGTGCCTGACTTGCCTCTGTGCTTCCTCTTAGTGTCTCTAACGCATGGCCGTGGCTGATTTGACCAATTTTTATTCTGGTTTGGCATGGCCATGCGCATGGGCATGCCAAACCCTAAAATTTTTATTCTATACTTATAAATTAGGTTACATGACTAAGCAACAAGGTATGCAACCTCTCTATTTGATCGAAACATAATAAACTCTAGGATTTAAACACACATCATGTAATCACAATTATTGAATTCCCACACAAATATAAACTTACAACTTCTCGTGCTCGCTCCTCCTCTTCTTCAAATTCTTATTATTATCTCTAGAGCTTCTACTCTTCACTTCCTACAAAACAGAATACAAAGAAAAATTAAAACTCAAAACATACGAACATAAAAACAAAGCAAATAAAAAAGAAAAAGAAAAAGAAAAACTTGGCTGATCTCCCAAGAAGCACTCTTTTAGGTTTATAAGCTTAGACCATCATGATCTTCAGAGTGTTGAATCAGCTAAAAAGGCTGATTAGTGAAAGTTTTCCAATGTGCCTCTATGGTAGATTTTCAGTCTTTGCCCATTAACTTTGAACTTTTCTCCTTGAGTGTTACAAACTTCTACAGCTCCATAAAGGTAGACATGGCTCACTACAAATAGTCCAAACCATCTACTCTTGAGCGTCCCTAGAAACAATTTGAGTCTGGAGTTGAATAGCAACACTTGGTCTCCTTCTTGAAAACTCTTAATCTTCACCTTGGCATAATGCCATTTCTTTGTATGTTCTTTATAAATTCTAGAGTTTTCATATGCCAACTCTCTTATCTCATCCAATTCACTCAATTGTAAGAGTCTCTTTTCCATGATTTTCTTGCAATCGTAATTCAAAGCCTGGATTGCCCAGTAAGCCTTATGCTCAATTTCAACAGAAAGACGATATGCTTTTCCATACACCAACCTATATGGAGATATTCCAATAAGTGTCTTATAAGCTGTTCGATATGCCCACAAAGCATCATCCAACTTCCTTGCCCATTCTTTTCTCGACTTGCTCACTGTTCTTTCAAGAATCTGCTTCAACTCTCTATTACTTACTTCTACTTGTCCACTTGTTTGGGATGGTATGGAGTGGCTATCTTGTGTTTAACCCCATAACGAGCTAGCAATGCTTCCATGTTTCTATTACAGAAATGTGTTCCACTATCACTTATGATAGCTCGAGGCATTCCAAACCTAGCAAAGAGTTTGCTCATGAATTTGCAAACTATTCTTGCATCATTTACTGCACAAGCTTAAGCTTCCACCCATTTGGACACATAATCTATACAAATAAGTATGTACTTATTTTTATCTAAAACAAGAAATGGCCCCATGAAATCTATACCCCATACATCAAATATTTCTACCTCAAGAATTCCTAATTGGAGTATTTCATCCTTCTTTGAAATGTTACCACTCCTTTGATATGCATCACAACTGAGTACACACTTTCTAGCATCATAAAAGAGAGTAGGCCAATAGAACCCTACTTCAAGAACTTTTGCAGCAGTTCTTTGTAGACCAAAATGACCACCACTGACCATTCCATGATAATGCTGTAAAATTGAATTGGTTTCTTCATCTCCTACACATCTTCTTATCAAACCATCATTGCATAGCTTTCAGAGATATGGATCATCCCATAGATAATACTTGGAATCATGAATGAGCTTCTTCTTCTATTGACTATTGAATTCTTCTAGAAATTTTCCATTTGATACAAAGTTAGCTATATCCACAAACCATGGTGCATTTAAACTTTGAATTGCTGACAATATCTCATCTGAAAATAGCTCCTGGATAGGTTCTTCCTTTTCATTGCCTATTTGCTCTAGCTCCAATTTTGAGAGATGATCAGCTGCTACATTTTTCGATCCCTTCTTATCTTTAATTTTAATGTCAAATTCTTATAAAAGCAGCACCCATCATATGAGCCTTGGCTTTGAGTCCTTTTTGTTCAAATGGTATTTCAACGCTGCATGATCTGTATACACAACAACTTTAGAACCAAGTAAGTAAGATTGAAATTTATCAAAAGCAAAAATTACTACTAGCATCTCTTTCTCGGTTATGGCATAGTTAAGTTGTGCATCATTCAAGGTTCAGCTTGCATAATAGATGACATGAAGTTTATTCTCCTTTCTTTGGCCAAGTACAGCTCCTATTGCATGATCACTTGCATTGCACATTAATTCAAATGGAAGATTCCAATATGGCAAGACAACTATAAGAGCTGATATCAATGCTTCTTTTAACCTATCAAAAGCCAATTTACAATCATTAGTGAAGTCAAAAGAAGAATCTTTCTTAAGTAATTTGCAAAGAGGTTTAGAGATTTTTGAAAAATCCTGGATAAACCACCCATAGAATCCTGCATGACCTAGGAAACTTAGAATTCCTTTGACATTTGTTGGGTATTAAAGCTTTTCTATAGTCTCCACTTTTGCTTTCTCCACTTCAATACCTTGTGCTGAAATCTTATGTCCAAGAACGATTCCTTCCTCCATCATAAAATGACAATTCTCCTAATTTAGCACCAAATTTGTCTCTTCACACCGTGTAAGAACTTGCTCCAAATTCTCTAAACACATTTCAAATGAGCTTCCATAGACTAAGAAGTCATCTATGAATACATCCATAATTTCTTCTACCAAGTCTGAGAATATAGCCATCATGCATCTTTGAAAGGTTTCTGGAGCATTACACAATCCAAATGGCATTCTTCTATAAGCAAATGTGCCATAAGGACATGTGAATGTCATTTTCTCTTGATCTTTTGGAGCAATTGCTATCTGATTGTAGCCCGAATAACCATCTAGGAAATAGTAGAAAGCATGTCTTGCTATCCTTTCCAATATCTGATCAATAAATGGTAGTGGAAAGTGATCATTTCTAGTAGCTGAATTCAGCTTTCTGTAGTCAATGCACACTCTCCATCCCGTCACTACTCTTGTAGAGATCTGCTTACCTTCTTCATTTTCCACCATTGTCATTCCTCCTTTCTTTGGTACACACTGGATAGGACTTACCCATGAGCTGTCTGAGATTAGGTAGATAATCCCTGCATCTAATAGCTTAATCACCTCTTTCTTTACCACTTCTTGCATGTTTGGATTCAACCTCCTTTGCCTTTCAATGGTTAGCTTGTATCCATCTTCTATTAGAATTTTGTGTATGCAATAAGATAGACTTATCCCTCTTATATCCGAAATTTGCCAACCAATTGCTCTTATTCTCCTCTTGGGCATCATTATAAGCAAGTCTTTTTAGTTTTGGGTGACCTTAGAAGATACAATCATAGGTAAAGTTTAGTTTTCTCCAAGAAAAGTATACCTCAAATGTTGAGGTAAAGGTTTCAAATCTACATTCGGTGGTTTTATGGTTGATAGTAGTGTAGATTAAGTGTTTTGTAATTGGATTTAGGAAAAAGAAGTTTGGTGTTTAAGGTAATCTTCATCTTAGGGGGTTTGTACCTGCATACACTTCTCAATATACTCTAATTCATCACACTTTGCCAACCTCCTTCGTTGAACTTCAATCATACATTCATCCAAAACATTAACTTTAAAGCACAAATCACTATCAGAAAAGTGTTTCATACTTTGATAGATATTGAACTTACAACTTTCCTCACCTACTCTTAGAGTCAAAGTTCCATCATAAACATCAATGATTGTCTTGGCAGTGTAGAGGAAAGGCATACCAAGGATCAATGGAACATTTTCATCTTCTTCAAAGTCAAGAACGACAAAGTTCACTGGAAAAATAAATTTTCCAGCCCTTACAAGCACATCTTCTACTTTTCCTTCTGGTTCTTTTACTGTCCTATCTGCCAGTTGTAGATGAATATTTATTGGTCTTACCTCTCCAAGTCCCAATTTCCTATAAAAAGACAAAGGCATAAGATTAATAGAAGTACCTAAATCACACAAAAATGTTGAAAATGATAAATTCCTAACAGAACATAGGATAGTAAGACTCCTTGGTTGCTTCCTTTTTAAAGGAAGTTTATTTAAGATGATGGCACTACACTCTTTTGTGAGTGTGACTATCTTAAATTCCTGCAACTTCTTTTTGTTGGAAATCAGCTCCTTCAAGAACTTTGCATACTTTGGCATCTGAGCTAGACATTCCATAAAAGGCATATTGATATGGAGTGTCTTGAATCTTTCTAAAAACTTTGCAAACCGCTGGTCATGCTCCTTTTTCTTCAACCTTTACGGGTATGGAATTGGAGGTTCATAAAGTTGAATTGGTGGTGACTTTTCCTTTTCTTTGTTCTCCACCTTCACTTCTGGTTCTTCTGTGTCTCAACCCTTTCATCATCCTGTTCTTTCTCTCCTTCATTCTTTTTTTCTTCATACTCTATTATTGCCTTAGGGATTTGGATCTCTGTACCGCTTCTCAAGGTGATAGCCTTTACTTGCTCTTTTGGATTCTTCTCAGTATTGCTTGGTAATGTACCTTGATTCCTTGTTGACAAGGAATTTGCTAGCTGCCCCATTTGTACTTCTAGATTGTGAATAGAAGAGGAATGATTTCAAATCATTTACTCCATCCTCTTTTGAGCTTCATTTTGCTGGCTCATCTTTGATGACATCACATCCATGAATTTCTCCATCTTACTCTCCATTAAAGTTCCAGAAGATGACCCTTTTTCTTGTTGAAATTGAGGTTGAGGTTATTGTGCATTCTGACCTCTAAATCCTGGTGGTGCTTGTGGTCTCTACTGGTTATTTTCTTGATTACTCCAAGAGAAATTTGGATGATTCCTCCAACTTGGATTGTAGGTATTACCATAGATTTGGTTTTGAGGTCCTTTGAAGTTGCCTATATAGTTGACTCCCTCTGTAGTCATTCCTTGCAACATTTGACATTCTATGGTAGGATGACCTCTTTGACATAGTTCACACGAGGAAGATAATATAGATACTATATTCATATTCACCTTGTCCATTCTTTTTGTCAGAGCATCAAGCTTTGCGTTCAACATGGTAAAATTGTCCACTTCTATCGCTCCAGCTTTTTTTGTAATGGTCCTCTCATTATACCACAAACTTTATGTATTTGCTATTTCTTCAAAGAGATTCAAGGCATCTTTTGGTGTATTTGATATGATAGTACCTCCAGCTGCTGCATCAATGTTGACTCTAACCGCATAATTAACTCCCTTGTAAAATGATTGCACCAAATCCTATGTAGGAATCAATTGAGGTGGACACTGCTTCTGAAGGTCTTTGAATCTTTCCTAATACTCGTATAATATTTCATCATCTCTTTGGAAAAAAGAGTTAATCTCATTTTTTATCCTCAACACCTTAGCAGGTGGTAAGTATTTGTTGAAAAGGGCTGTGTAAAGCTCTTGCCAAGTATTGATGGAGTTGGGTGGCAAACTTGTAAACCACCTCTTCGCTCTGTCCATAAGAGAAAATGGAAAGAGAATCAACCGGATTGCATCAGGTTGTACTCCACTCATCTTGAAGGTAGAATAATACTCCAAGAATCTAGACATATGACCAAATGGATCCTAATGTGGTAGCCCATTAAATAGTGAATTTTGGATCATTGCCGACTTAATTTTAAAGTTATTTGCTGCTACTGCCGGCCTTATAATTGGTGTCTAATCACCTTGCATATTAGGACTCATAAAATCTCGCATAATTATCTGACCATTCTGAGGATTTTAAATAACTTATTGCCTCAGTGGGTCATTCTCTAAGTCCATTTTGCTTGGTGATTGTCTTGATACGATTGTTTATTTCTTTTTCTCACAAACTGTCTTAAAAAATAAGCTTCTATCTATCCAAACTCCAGCTTAAAATCCACTTCTGATTGGTTGCCACATCATCATGCACGGGTGTGCAATAATTTCACATGCCCATGCATCAAAATAACTCTGAATTCTTAGAATCAGGTATGGCCGTGTGCATGGGCATGTGACTCATATATGGGCATGTGCATGGGTATGTGCTCTTCTTCAATTCAGGCATGGGCAAGCGTATGGGCATGCAACTTAGACATGGGCAACCGCACGGCCATGTGCCTTGATGTGAGGATAACCTTCCAACTTTAAGCTTCAATCTTATCTTATCTTCAAGTACTATCTCCATCTCCTCTCAAATGTATCCTATAACAAAAAACTAAACAAAATTTACCTATTTAACATAAAAGCACCTAAATTAAAATAAAATAATAAAACTAACTAAAAATTAACTAAACATGCATTTCTAAACTTAATATACAATAAAATAGAGTGCTCAAGACATATATTTTTCACACTCATCAGTGTTTAAGGTAATCTTCATCTTAGGGGGTTTTGCATACACTTCTTAATATACTCCAATTCATCACAATTTGCCAACCTCCTTTATTAGACTTCAATCACACATTCATCCAAAACTTCAACTCTAAAGCAAAAATCATTATCAGAAGAATGTTTCATACTTTGATAGATATTGAAATTACAACTTTCCTCACCTACCTTTAGAGTTAGTGTTCCATCATAAACGTCAATGATTGCCTTGGCAGTGTAGAGGAAAAGTATACCAAGGATCAATGGAACGTCTTCATCTTCCTCAAAGTCAAGAATGATAAAGTCCACTGGAAAAATGAATTTTCCAGCCCTTACTAGTACATCTTCTACTATACCCTCTAGTTCCTTTACTATCTTGTCTGCTAGTTGCAAGCAGATGTTTGTTGGTTTTGCTTCTCCAAGTTCCAATTTCTTGTAAATTGATAAAGGCATAAGATTAATGGAGGTACCAGAATCGCACAAAGATTTTTGAAATGATAAATTCCCAACATAACATGGAATAGTAAGACTCTCTGGTTGCTTCCTTTTTAAAGGAAGTTTATTAGAGATGATATAATTACACTCCTTTGTGAGTGTGACTGTCTTAAATTCCTTCAACTTCTTTATGTTAAAAATTAGCTCCTTCAAAAACTTTGTATACTTTGGCATCTAAGCTAAACATTCCACCAAAAGCATATTGATGTGGAGTGTCTTGAATCTTTCCAAGAACTTTGCAAATTGCTGATCATGCTCTTATTTCTTCAACCTTTATTGATATGGTACTGGAGGTTCATAAGGTTGAATGGGTGGTGTTTTCGGATTAGCTTTACCTTCCACTTTCATTTCTGGTTCTTTTTGTGCTTTAACCCATTCACTTCCTTGCTCTTGCTCTCCTTCCTTCTTCTTTTCCTCATACTCCATTATTGCTTTAGGGGTTTGAATCTCTATACCGCTTCGCAAGGTAATAGCCTTCACTTATTCCTTTGGATTCTTCTCTTTATTGCTCGGTAATGCACCTTGATTCCTTATTAATAAGGAATTTGCGAACTGCTCCATTTGCACTTTTAGATTATGAATAGAAGAGGAATGATTTCGAATCATTTACTCCATCCTCTTTTGAGCTTCATATTGCTAACTCATCTTTTTTGACATTACATCCATGAATTTCTCCATCTTACTCTCTATGGAAGATGAGGATGAACCTTTGTCTTGGTGAAATTGAGGTTGAGGTTAATGCGCATTCTGACCTCTAAATTCTGGTGGTGCTTATGGTCTTCGCTGGTTATTTCCTTGATTGCTCCAAGAGAGATTTGGATGATTTCTCTAACTAGGATTGTAAGTGTTACCATAAACTTTGTTTTGAGGTCCCTTGAAATTACCCACATAGTTGACTCCCTCTATAGTAATCCCTTGCATCAATTGACATTCAATTGTAGGATGACCTCCTTGACATAGTTCACAAGAGGAAGATAATGTACATACTGCATTAACATTCACTTTGTCCATTCTTTTTGTCAAAGCATTAAGCTTTGCTTTCAATATGGTAAAATTGTCCACTTCTATTGCTCCAGCTTTCTTTGTAATGGTCCTTTCATTAGACCACAAGCTTTGTGTATTGGCCATTTCTTCAAAGAGATCTAAGGCATCTTCTGGTGTCTTTGACATAATAGTACCTCCAGTTGTTGTATCAATGTTGACTCTAACCACATAATTCACTCCTTTGTAAAATGATTGCACCAAATCCCATATAGAAATCAATTGAGGCAGGTATTTTTTCCGAAGGTCTTTGAATCTTTCACAATACTCATAGAATGTTTCATCTTCTCTTTGAAAGAAAGAGTTAATCTCATTTTTGATCTTCAACACCTTTACAGACGGTAAGTATTTGTTGAAAAAAGCTGTGTAGAGCTCTTGCCAAATGTTGATGAAGTTTGGTGGCAAACTTGTAAACCATCTCTTTGCTCTATCCATAAGAGAAAATGGAAAAAGAATCAACTGGATTGCATCAGGTTGTACTCCATTCATCTTAAAGGTAGAATAATACTCCAAGAATCGAGACATATGACTAAATGGATCCTCATGTGGTAGCCCATTAAATGGTGAATTTTGGATTATTTGAATCATTGCCGGCTTGATTTCAAAGTTATTTGCTGCTACCACCGGCCTTACAATTGGTGTTTGATCACCTTGCACATTAGGACTCACAAAATCTCGCATGGTTCTCTGATCATTCTGAGGATTCTGAAGAACTTATTGCTTCGGTGGGTCAATCCTTTTGTCTTCTCCTAAGTCCATTTTGCTTGGTGATTGTCTTGATATGATTGTTTATTTCTTTTTCTCACAAACTATCTTTTCTAACTCCAAATCAAGTGGTATCAACAAAAGTCCTTGTTTGCTTGGACTTCGTGTAATGTGTATCAACCAACACAAATTCCTACAATACCATAATCCGAGCCAAAATTAAAAATAAGTCTAAATCAAGCAACACAATTTTCATAACAATATCAATTTTGCCAATTCCCGGCAACAGCACCAAAAACTTGATGAGTATAAATCCGCAAGTGCACAGAATCATATCAAGTAGTAATAAAGATATTATCCCACAGAGATTGTAAATTGAATACTGAGATACTAACTGATGAGTGTGAAATATGTATGTGTTTAGCACTCTATTTTATTGCATATTTAGTTTAGAATTGCATTCTTTAGTTAGTTTTTAGTTAATTTAGTTAGTTTTCTTATTTTATTTCAATTTAAGTACTTTTATGTTAAATAGGTAATATTTGTGTAGTTTATGGTTGTAGGATGCATTCGAAGAGAGATGGAGATAGTACTTAAAGATAAAGATAATATTGAAGCTTAAAGTTGGAAGTTATCCTCGCATTAGGGCACATGGCCATGCGCAGGTCCATGTATAGAGTGGCATGCCTGATGAGTGTGAAAAACACTTATTTTAAGCACTTTATTTTATTGCATCTTAGGCTTAGTAGTTGCATTGTTAGTTAGTTTTTTTTGTTAATTTAGTTAGTTTTATTATTTTGTCTTAATTAGTAGGATTTATTTATTTTTAGATAATTTCTTTTGTGTTTTTGTTTTGTAGGATG
>CATIWO010428198.1:0-11521 GCA_949673435.1 Macaranga tanarius
CAAAGAATGAATTTTAAAGAAGGCTGGCCAGGATTGATCATTGATGTTTCTTTTACCGGAATTTTGAAATGTTACAGTATGTGTTATCAATATGTTTCTTTTGCATCATAAGTGATCAACAGATAGCAATACTTTTTTTTCCTCATCACATGTGTGGAATTGTGCCAAAAGGGAGCAAGATGGTTTATATTGACTGTACAGATAAGATTTGAACTTCCTTATTAAAGGAAGGGGATAGATAGAAGGAAAGCAAAAGAAGAATGGCTTATCATAACAGTCATTATTGGCAGGGAATTGTCAAAAGTCTTGTGGTGGATTTTTAGGTAAAAGGCTGAATTTGTGGATTTGATTTGGTAAGGGATGTGATGCATCACATGTAGCTTCTTTCCGCTTTTACCTTTTCTGCTTGAGAAAATGAGGCATTGCTAGACTTCTAGCAGTAGCAGACACTTAAATGTGTGGTTGAATTGTAAAATATCTAGTTCCAGGTTGATTAGCAGACACCTTAACTAGATTGTTTGATTAGCTGTCTTTTTAGAGCTATTCGTATTAAAATCATAATGTTTAAAATTTGATAAACATGTTCTAATGTGGCCAATATTCACAATTTAAATACATTATATACTTTAGTTAAATTTTTTTTAAAAAAATACACGTCATGCAAAGTGGCTTATTGTTAGTAGCATCTTGTATTTATCAATTTTTATAGGTATCGCATCGCTCATTACCGACAAAAAAAAAATTTATACAAAAATGCTCCCATGTACAGGGGGCTGTAATTAAAAAGTGAGGTCCGTGAGGATATTTTGGTAAATGCCGTGCTGCGCGACTTGACTATTCACATCGCGCGGCACAATGTTTAACATTACTGTTTTATTATAGTGTAGACTGCTATTAGCAATTAGCTACATTAGGATATTTTTGTCAAATTTTAAAGATTAGAATACATTTTCAAAGATTAGAATACATTTTCAAAGAAATTACAAATTGTATTTTTCAATACCATTAACTTTTTTTTTTTTGCCCCTTTGAGGTAAGATATATATGGAAAGCCTGGTGCTGTATATTACTGCTGATGACATTACAGCATGCTTTTTGTAAATTTTCTAAGTCAGGTTAGAAACAAAAGCTAAATTTCAGAAAACACAACAAATCTTGTTTAACTAATGTGAGCCAAACAAACAAGTAATAAACTCACATCAATAGTGAAACAAGTGATCCCACTAAAAATCTCTCTGATGTCAAATATAAAATGCTTTCTGGTTTTGAATCTGTGTCCACTAATGGACAGAAAGTGACTACTATATATATATATATGACTCACAGTAGATATAAAGAGAACTTTTCAAATATTGTCTAAACAAAATTATCAGTTGATCATCATCATCCTAGAAGTTCCATATGGAAGCAGGAAAAGCCAGCTCTTCTTGAACATCATAAACCTGGAAAGCACTAGCTGATCCTGCTGCTTGCTGATCACCAATTCCATGCATCTCAATAAGTGAATCCCAGTTGAAACTCTTGTCTGCAAGAGCACCAAGATTGTCATGATGATCATGATCATGATCACTTATTGAAGATTCTTGCACCATAGAATTATTCATTTCTGTTGCATCACTACTGTTTTCTTGGTGCTGCCTCTCTACTTTAAGTATCCCCAGCTGCTGAAGGAACTCATTTAAATCAATCTGTGGCTTCTCCTCTTGATATCTCATCACCATCATCTTTTCTGATGTAATTTCCACTTCTTTTTCCACTAATACTGGTGGATTCTCCACTTGGGTTTTATCATTTTCAATCATTACTTCATTTCTTGAATTTCTTGAATCAGAAGAAGATGAACTAGAAGCATTGTTAGAGGACTGACCAAGAACCCCGTGTTTCTTGAGTTCTTGAAGCCTCTGATGAATAACATGAACACTAGGTTGTGCATGTATGTTAAGCAAACCACAAGGACGAGGAAACATAGAGATAAAATTCTTGGAAGGAATCCATTTGAACTTGTTGTGTGATCTGTTGTTAAGTGGGAAATTATTAATGTTGTTCATGTTGGTGCCCACAGCAGGTTGAAGATGGGGTAGATTGAGATAAGCATCAGGTCCATACAACCTTCTTGCAGCTTCATCATAAGCCATAGCAGCTTCTTCAGCAGTAGCAAAGGAACCCAACCAGAGTCTTGTTCTTTTCTTTGGCTCTCTGATTTCAGCCACCCATTTGCCCCAAGTTCTTTGTCTAACACCTCTGTATTCACACATGGCATTTTGAGGGCCACCTTTGCCTCTTGTTGGGCCCTTCTTCCATGGCTTCAATGGAGATTTTCTGAAATTTTCCATGGATATATGTTTCTTGGGAGTGAGTTATTGAGTGAAAAAGAAGAGGGTGTCGAAGAATTGAGCAAAACATGGTGGGGAAAGGCGCGGGATAAGTAGGGGAGTGAAGAAGAGTGTGTGTGTGCAGTTTGGTTTAAATGTTGTCACGTTTAAGGAAAGTTTCATGTTCATGTTACCGTTAGTGAGTTTTTAACAATTATTTTTTTAACACTTTGCTTTAGTTTTTTTTTTTTCAAATCTTTTAAATGTTTGATAGCTGTAGATGTTGTAATTATGGATTAATTATAGTGAA
Source organism: Macaranga tanarius (assembly GCA_949673435.1). Taxonomy (NCBI): domain Eukaryota; kingdom Viridiplantae; phylum Streptophyta; class Magnoliopsida; order Malpighiales; family Euphorbiaceae; genus Macaranga; species Macaranga tanarius. The sequence goes on from CATIWO010428198.1 coordinate 2,623, forward strand.
TGAATTTTTTAAATTGTGTAAATGCATTATAAGGCTGCAAGGGCATGCATAGATATGATGGATATTGTGATGCATGATGGGTACATAAAAATGTATGCAACATTAGGATTATTATTATGGATGAATACACAGTTTCATCCATAAATTGTATATGATTCATTTTTTATGTTTTCCAATTTTTATTAATGTTTGCAACATTTTTACTTTTATGTTGACTAAAAATTTGTATTTTTAATTCTATTTAGCACATAATAATATAATAGATTAACACCTAATTTGAAGCGTTATTAAATATATGAAGTGCTAAAAGCGAATTGTAAAAAAATTAAAAATTAAAATTAAAATAAAAATTGGAAAAAAAATGTCAATCATAATATATTCTTGAGTTAAATTTTATTTCAGTCTGTCAAAGTATTTTTTATGTTCATATCATATTTGTCTATAAAATATGTTAGTTCATATATTATAGGGGTTAAATGGATTTAAAATAAAAGTTTAAAAATTAATGAATATCAAAGTTGATTACATAAAATTTAGGGGTGGAACTGTGCGTATTTGCCCTTCTTATTGTTGTTATTATTATTATTATTATTATTATTATTAAAGGTATTGCCACAAGTAGGGGTGTAAACGAACAGAGCCGCTCGCGAACAGCTCAGAGCTCGACTCGTTAAAAACTCGTTCGAGCTCGTATATTGAAGCTCGTTTAATAAACGAGCCGAGCTCAAACAATGCAAAGCTCGGCTCGTGAAAGCTCATGAACAAGCTCGAATAAGGGCTCACGAACCGGCTCATAATTTTAATATATTAATAATTTAATTTTAGATATATAATATATAAATTTTTATTCATTTCAATATTTTAAAAATATATTATTAAAAAAATTATAAATTTATAATAAATTATTTAGTAAATAATTTATTTTAAATTATTTTAATGAATAATTTAAATTTATACATTGTATTTTTAGAAATTTTTTTAGCTTATTTAGGCTCGTTTAAGCTTGTGAACAGCTCGCGAACACTTAGCGGTCTAATGAGCTCGGCTCGTTTATAAATAAACCAAACCTGAACTAGTCAAAGCTCAGCTCGGCTCGGCTCGTTTACACCCCTAGCCACAAGATTCATGTCTATTATATATTATAAGTGAGAGATAGAATGCCGCCTATCTCAGAGTGCATTGATCAAAATTTTAATTTTCGATGGTTTTAATTAAAAAATTAAATTATAAAAATTATAAGACGTATTTCTTTTTAAAACAATTCTAAATTATGAAAAGTAGTATATAGGGTTCAATTTTTGTGTTTGTTCGTTTGAACATGTAACATACTTGTTGTATCAATTAGTTACTATGATAATGATTAAGAAATGAAAGCATAATTTGAGAAGAAAAAATTAGTTGTTTTTTTTTTTTTTTTGAATCAGAAAGTGTTATTTAGATAAATAATTTTATATTTCTTTAATCTTTCACCTTGCATCGTATGGTTTTATATACATTGATTCACACTTGTAAATTTTTATTGGGCAGATTATGCTAACAATAATATACATCAAATGGAATAATGAAGGTTGTGTAGAAATTGGTAGTCCTAATAGTAACACCGATCTTTGTTCCCTAATTGATATATATTCACACATTCTACAATTATGTGATCATTGAATTTGATATTTTCTTTTTCAGTTTTATAATCTGACTATTTAAACTTTCAGGCTTGTTAAAAATATCATTTATAAATACTTTTTAATTAATATAAGTGTTGACAAATTATAAAAATTTAGAATAGTGCTGAAAAATATTGTTAAGTCTTATTTATAGTAAGTTAATATGTCTAAATGATCAATTGGTAAATTAAATGGGCTAACTAACAAAAAATGTCAAGTTTAGGTATCACATATGTATTAAATATTAAATGTGGGTGTATATCTATATTCAAATTATGTAACAACATTTTCTTTATTTATATAAGTCATTCTACAATGCAAATAATTGTATATATACAACCAAAATTAAGACCGTTAGATTAAAATTTAATTAATTATAACCATTGATATATTTTACAGGTATTGATATACTAAAATAATCAATGATTGTAATTAAATAAAAATTAATCAAACAGTTATAATTTCATTTATATAGATATAAACGTTTACACCGCACGTAGCAAGAGTCTATTACAAAGAATATTACATGTAAAATGAATGTGTGGCATACTGTTAGAAAATTGTTTCCAGTCAAATCCTCCAAAGAGAGTGAAAATGTTACCATGGGAGTAAGAATGCAATAAAGGGTAGGGTGCAGAAACTTGATATTTGGCTGTTTCTTCTGAGTAATGAAACGAAGTGCATGCCATCAATAAATTATGTCCCCAGTCTCTCTTCTAGTCTACCTTGGATTCTAAACAAGTGTTCCTACGTTAAGATACATGAGTTGAATTTTATTTATTTTTTACTTAACAAGGTACATCCACCTCCTCCATTTTTCACTTTCACGAGCCTTATTTCACATGTTTTCCTCCATTCACGACCTGATTCTCGAGACACCCTCTTCACCTTTATCCCATGTCATTCTCTCTCTCTAGGATCTGGTAAAAAATAGTACCATGAGCCATATAAATTTCACTTGTTAAATTGGTGATAAGCATGAATTTGTTTCATGTGCATATATATATATATATATATGATGCCATAATAAGAAAAGGGATGGCAATGTTCATCACAATGATCATGAATGCATCTAATTAATAAGCTATATGGATGTGTTTCATCTGACAAAAATAACGTCAAGGGTTAATTCAAGTGGTAGACTAGATGGTTATTCTAGTGCGCGAGGGTGTCTTTCGATTTTGATTTTTTTTTTTTTTTTAACTTAGAACAACTAAGAGCTGCGATTACATTAAAATTATTAATTAGTTAATTATATTATCACATGTATCGATGACAAATCACTTATCAACTATATTTTAATGGCATATAAGGAATTGAACCTGAGACCTTAAAGGTTTTAGTCTAGACCATTTAATTTAAATATCATCGGTGTTTTTAAACTTTTTAAAATATGCATAAATTTAACATAAATACCATCTAAAATGTATCACATTTGCAAATGATGCCACAAAGCGAAGATAATACAGTACATCACCTCATGAATAATATATAAAGGATCAGAAATTTCAACATAAAAAAGAAAGGATTACCACTACATATATATTCTAGGTGATGATTTGATGGTAATGAATTTGAGGAAGAGACAGATAGCCGTAAGAATGTTCCTCATGCCCTATTAGTTACATCCTCCAACGGTGCTGCTACATCTATCAAAACATATAACATCATCAGAAACAACACTACTACTTCAGAATCAATTTGGCCAAAAGAAAAGCAGACAGTGGAAGAACGAATTAAACAAATTAGGCAAAAGAAAGAATAACAAATAATGCATGTATCAAATTGATGGTCATGATTTGATGATATATGTGCACATGGATATAGTGAATTGACATTCTTTGAAAATATAGGGAAAAAAAAAAACTAAATATAAATAAATATTAAAAATATAAAAACATAAATAAATATAAAAAATATTCGCTACTATTGATCAATAATATAATTATAAATTATTTGGTTTAGTTAAGAAAAATGTCGAGCTCTTAATTTTTTTCTCGGTTTAGAAAAAATTAAAATGACGTATTTTCAGATTGAAAATGTGTTTCTTAATTTTTTAAATTTGCAAAAATAGTCTCAAAGTATTTCTGAAGAACTTTTTGAAGTTTTCAATACGGAAACTTTTCAAAAACAAACAACACCTACTAATTAAATATTTTGTGCATCCTAGTTAATGATAACAGAGACAATGATCACATAATGCAGATAAAAACTTGAATTCCAAAAACAGGAATGAAAAGAATTATTACTCCAATGAAAATGACAAATTCATGTTAGAAATTAGAAAACAACAGATTGCCCATGTAAGCTGAAGATAAAGCTTCCACCTTGTAATGTCTTCTTGGCGAATCCGGAGACACTGGTGGAACCACAAAACAATAACTTACACTGCAATAACTAAAAAATGTCTCTGCTGATGTGCTGCAAAACCTCAGTCCTTATCGCGAGCCTGCTGAGTGATTGCTAAAATAATTTGGCCTATAATAAGCTAAAGAACTGTTTTAGCAGACCATGGTAATGTTTCGCAACTATATTGCTTTCATAAAAGCAAAGATGGAAGAATCTGGCAATCACTGTAAATTTATGTGCATTGCTTTTTTCATAAAGAGCAAAAACTGTCTGTACATACGAAACTGAAACAACAGCCAAAATAAATAACCAGATTCTAGATATCTACAAAATTTCAATTACAATGTTGAAGAGGCACAACAGGAGAACAGGCATCGCATACAAATCCAGTCATTTCATGCAACATCAACCATATTTCTCATGATCTGCAATAAGAGAATGCAATCTAACTTCCTGAATTTTGGACACTGGCTTTTGTTCTGCGATTTGATGACTACGTAAGAGTCTGTCCCTGTTTCCATTAGCAGATGTAACCAAACAGTACGCGGGAAGCAAATGATAAGGTTCAGCATCAACCACTTTATCAGATAAACATTGCTTTTTTTTTTTGTCTTACCTGATGATATTGCACCCACCAGGGCGTATAATCAGAAGGATTCCTTAGATTCATCAAGCAATGAATGCAACTTAGATCAGATTTATCTAGTGTAATCTTCAACTATCAGAATCCACAAACCATAGGAAAATTCCTGACAAGATCAGTCAAAAGAAGACCAAAATAAGAGAATGCAGCTTTTACAAGTGAATTTGTCCAGACTAAACTATTTGCATTTGGGACTTCCTTTGCACATGTTCCTCCATTTATCCTTAAGATCTATTGTATTTCGGTCACCCAAAAATACAGAACTACCATACTCCAAGATTTTCTTCCATGGAATAGTTCGGTCACCAATATTTGAAAATTTCTGCACTCCCTCCTGTAACAGTAAATGGAATGATGAATACCAATTATACCAATGAAAACTGGACATCACAATTTTCAAAAATCAAGTCTCACGAACATATATGATTAAGCATAGGTAAACAAATAGACTCTGGATTTTTATCTTTCATCCTTATGGTATCATAATGTCGGTTACTGTGATTAATATTATAAGCCCAGATAAGGTCAAAAAAATTATATTTGAAACTATGCATATAATACCTAGAAGGATGATCAGATGTCATCACGTCGGTGCCATGTTCATCATTCTTTTTCCTTTTGAATCAAAATTTTTTATAATGGACAAAAAATGTTCTCTCTTTTGTAGAATGGTGGTGATATTGCTATCACATCAATTTTACTATTTATCACACAAGCATACTCTTCTTATATTAAAGAGATTCTAAAAACAATATGCATACCATATGCGAACTCTCACAAAGAATTAAAAATATGAAGTCTGGATAAGTTTTAATATTTTAATTCTTTATTGAAAGAAAAGTGATATCGTCCAAGACTCCAAGCACCAGAAAATAAATCCTGACTCCTGAGTATTTTTCATATGCAACCAAATAACAGATAATAAGTCATTTTCCTAAGGAAAATATTTTCCTGAAACAAGTTTCTTTCTGTAAACAAATGGAGAAAGCTATATATACATTCAAATCTTTTACTGAGACTGATGTCAGGTAACATAATGGACCACATGTAAGTGCAGGTCAAACAACAACTGTTTGGGCTTATTATGTACCTTAAGCATCTCTTCCTCTTTAGCCGTCCATGGAACTATCTTTCGCCTCAACTGAGGAGTTGATGGGTATACACTGCACATTACAGTTTATACATGTGAGTAGCTGTCACTCCAAACAATTCCTATTAACTAATTAGCAGGTGGGAACTCAGCTAAAGAGGGAAGGAAGACAGACACACACACAGACAAAAGAAAAGAATGAAAATAGTGAACCTAGCATATTCTTTTCAAGAGCTTATTCAACTCCCGGAAAGCGGAAAAAAGGAAATAATATATTAATCTGAGAGCACTTCAAACTCTTGAAGGATAACCGGGAACTTACTATTGTCTCTCTCTTGTTCCTTTCCGTCGTAATCTTATGGAGTAATTAGAGATCATATTTTCCTCATTTTCGTCATCAGAAGTTTCTCCTTCATCAACAGTACCAGCACAAACAGGCTTCTCCAATAAATTACCACTTTGTTGCTCCTTCGGAATTCCTCCTGCAGCTTCTTTTTTATTTGAAGAAAGAATATCTCCATCCTTAGACATTGGATTATCACCATGGCACTTAAGGCCATCAAAAGTTTGTTCTTGTCCATCAAGTTTTCTTGCAGATGGACACTCTAGAGCCGTTTCTTCACCTCCATTTTCTACAGGAGAAATACGAGTTGTCCCATGAGGTACATCTACCTCTTCTTCTCTGCACATTTCATTCACATCAGTACATGATAGCTTAGGCTCCTCTGATTGCTTATTCCCTTTGCTTTTCTTAAGCTGGCCATTGACTATACATGCATGCTCTTCATTATTTGTTTGATAAGATTCTCTCTCTCCCAAATCCCCACTCTCATGAATTTTATCACGATGATCCTCATCTCTACCCTGCTCTAAATTGCTAACATTTTGTGATTTTTTAGGATGGTTGTGAATAAATGCAGCTAGTTCCCTCCTTGCTAATGTGGCTTTTTCTTTAGCTTCAAGGTACTTTGAGATAGCATAAGAATATGCGCAAAATGGGCAATAGAAATTTCCCTTCTCATCAAGTTCTGGTGAGTAACCCAGGCAGTTCTCATGAACCACAAATGGACAACCAACAGCATTACAAACCAACAATTGACCGTCTTTGCTACATTGTACACAACGGTTTAGCTCTGTCCAGTCAGATGGGGACACATGACTTAGGGTACAGTGAGAGCTTAGAAAATGACTCTTCTCCATGGCAACATCAATTTTCTCATGATGGTATCCATCACTTTCACTTGATGTATCTTTTTGACAAAGATTCTCCCTGCCTCCTTTGAATTTCTCAACCGTAAAACCTTTAGGAAATTCCCCCAAAGTTGCGACATTTTGTGGTTTAATTTGATCACTGCAATCACAGTTATCTGTGGTATCGTCAACCAAGACCTTTTCCTGAGATCTCAGAGATGGTCCATCATTTGACGCCCTAGGTTCAGCCTCGTTGACTTCATTCTCCACCAAATGACATTGGTGTGCTTCATCTCCAGGAGTACTTTGTGGCATTTTGTTGGCATTACTAACATTATCACATTGATTATGCAGGAAGTCACCATTAGCATCAGCAGGACTTCTCCCTTGCCTATCTGTAGCATCTAATTTTTCATGACCATTCTCTGAAGAGCAGTATTTACCCAATCCTACCGCTTGAGAATCTTCTACAACATGGCAACTTTCTCTCGTTGTGACTCGATTAGTCATTTCAGAAGACTTTTCCATTAACCCATTACTATCATGAGGAATTAAAATCTGTTCTCCAGACTTATTATTAGCACACAAGTCATTATGCTTAGACCTCTTGGCATTTAAATGGAGATCACCATAATTCACGCCATCATGATCTGCCTGATAGTCTCCATTTGGATGTTCATTATCCATATCAGCTCCATTCCTTTTTAAGGGCAACAAACTTTTCTGAGGAGAATTACCTCCCACCATTTGATCCTTATTTTCAAGTGCCAAATGAATGTTGCTCCCTTCAGGTGCAATAATTTGGGTCTTGGAGCCACCACTAACCATCTCACAATTATCAGTGGTTCTATCATTTTCATCATTTTTATGCATTAGACCACTAAGCTCTCTCAAGGAAGCAGCATATGGACGGGTACCTTCAAGAATTGCATCTTTCAGCTGTTTACAAACAACATAGGGGAGCACAATGACAAAAGGAAAATAAGAAACACAAAAACCTTTTAGTACTCCTAAGTCCTATGCAACAGGGAACTTAATGAAACAAACAAATTCACAGATAACCTGTTCTAAAGCACACTTCGGCATGGAAGCTCTTTTCTGCAAGATGAAAGGACGAATATCCCATTTCAACAGAACCGGTCCAGCCATTTTCAAATCTGATACAGAGGTCTGACAAAAAAAAAAAAGAAAAAAAACATCACAATAGGAACATAATTTAATATGACAATGTCAAAAAGTAACACTTCCTCCGGCTTCAAATTTGTATAAAATCAAACCTCTTTCAGTATGGACTGAAGAACATCTTCACAGCTCTCATCAATGTCAAATGTATTATTTCGAGTTGACGCAGAAGGAACATCACTAGCAGAAGCAGTGCCATTAGTAAACAAATGCTCCAAACATTTCAAAGCAACCATTTCTCTAGTGTTCTTTCCTAAATCCTCAGGTAATTCAGGAGCCTCATCAATCAAATCTGACATAAACAAAATAAAATCAAACCAATAAAAAAAATGACAAGAAAACATCAATTTTATTCTGCAGCAAATAAAATTCAATCAATTCACCGTGTAAAATAGAAGGGTCTATTTGATGGAAGCTTGCTAAGTACTCAATGGCCCAAAGCCACGCAACACTCGAATCCATGAAATCCGATATATATTCCAAAAAATCACCTTACACAAACAGAGTACGTCCTCACAAAACCCTAATTTAAAAAGAAAGAAAAAAAGAAAGAAAGATTCAACTATGTGGTCAATTTTCTCGGGAAACAAACGGAAAATAAATGAAAAGATTGAGTTTTGACAGTTACCGCGAAGTTGATCGATGAATCGCAGTCTGCGACGGCCGGCGGGAGAAGGTTTTGGCGTTAGTAAGGGAATAATTAAAGCCCAAATAATTCAAATTTTGTTACGGTAAAAATAATCTGAGTGTACAGTTACGGTTTGTTTTCAGAAACTTACTGAT
>CATIWO010428230.1:0-15559 GCA_949673435.1 Macaranga tanarius
CAAAGTCATATTTATATATTAAAATTTTTAAAATATAATTTTAGTTCATTTTTACTAGAAAATATAAAAATACAATTTAAAATTTATTTATTGATATTTTTTTTAAAAATAGCAAAAATTGAAACGGAATTAGCAACGGAACCGAATTCCATCGCTAAAATTAGCAACGGAACCTAATTCCGTCGCTAAAAGTTTTTACGAAAATTTTGTTACTTATAATAATAAATTTCGTATTTTTTTTGAAACGAAAAATTTCGTCGCTAAACGTATAAATAGAAACAGATTGATTGTCCGTTGCTATTTAGCTACGGAATTATTCCGTCGCTAATTAGAAACGGAAAATTCCGTCGCTGTTTCCCATTCAATATGTTCGTGCCAACGTTCTCGCAATAATTTAGCGATGGAATAGTTGTCCCTTTCTAATTCCGTCGCCAATTCATTCAGCAACAGATTTTTATTCCGTTTCTAAAATTTCGTAGCAATTTTAAATTTCCGATTCTAATATGTCGCAATTCCGTTTCAAAATTTTGAAATAGAAAATTCCGTTTCTATTTCGTTATTTTCTTGTAGTGTAATAATTAAAAGAAAGAAAAGTAATTGTAAAGTTTGAACATAAAATTAAACCTAGATAGCTGAAAAATAAATGGGCATACTCATAAGATGTTCAACTTTAAAATTAAATGGGCTAGAACCTAAGTAGTACGTATTAAGAGATTGAACATGGATTTTTTTATTGCCTTCTATTTTAATATTGTCATTATGATTTATGATTGTTTTAAGAATCTCTTATACTTCATAAATTTCTTTATCATCTGTTTATATTGAAAAACTGGAGCTTTACTTGAAGTTATGGGCAGCCATTTTCAACATAGGATGCAAATTTTGGACTACGAATATGGTTGATTTGGTGGTCTTTTACATGTTCGAAATTAAAATTTAAAAAATAACATAATTGAAGGGCTTGCATATAGATTTGATATGGGTAGATATGAATTACATGTACATGGAAGTACCATAAAACTTACTCCTCATTATGTAAAGCAAATTTTAGGGCTACCTTTAAAAGGTTTAGAAGTTGAAGATAACATAGGTACTTGCAATGATAATATCTTGGAAAAATTTAATATCCTAAGACCATATTTGATGCTAATTACTTATTTCTGGAGCTCCAAAAGTTACCTGCTAGTGAGGAATTTCAAGCCAAATTTTTGTTGTACGCGATTACAACAATTATCGCACCTAATACAAGTACATTTATAAATTCATCTTACCTTGGACTTTTAAAAGATATATATAAAATTCAAAAAATGAATTGAGCAAAGTATGCAATACAATGTCTTGTTAGTGGGATTTAAAAGTTTTGTCAAAATGACTCTAATGAAGACAATAGCAAGCGTATAACTGGGAGCGTCTTGATTCTATAGGTACTTTTATAAATAATTACATATTTACTAATTTTCTTAATTATATTTTTAATGTTGGACATTTAATTTATTTTAGAATTTATATTTTTCTATAGTTTTTTTTATTTGGATCACACATATGTCAGTTATACAAGCATACCACCTATTAACAAATATGAAAGACCTTTTATTCAACATTGGGATAATAATATTGTGAAAAAATTATTGGATATGGTTAAGAAATTTGGACTGCTTGACAATAAAAAGATTCGTAATGACTATAGTTTCTAGTCATTAATTCATTATATTCTATTTAACATATAACTAATTTTAATAAAATGGGTTTATTCTTATCAATAACATGTTTTCCTATTAAAAGAGGATGATATAGAGATGAGTCCTTTTTCTGTGAGCATTCCTTTAAATTTTTATATTTATTCCAAATATTTTACTCTAATAACTTTACACATTAAACTTCATGTTTATACTTTTTGTTTGTGTTTAATATGATTTTATTGTATGTAGAATTTGATAATTGAGACTCTTGAGCTTAGAAATAAAATTACATAATTCAAGTGAGATGTTGTGATAGAGTTGCAAAAACTATCATAGGACAATACATATAATAAAATGGAGAAGATGAATATAGATGATATTAAGCCTGTAAAAATTGTTAATGATGAGCTTAAGGATGAAATTAGAGATTTAAAAAATATGGTTTTGAAAGCATTGGTACAAATAGATAATGAAAAAGTAAAAATCACTAAAGAAGCTGTAAAGAACCTTCGTAAAAAAGTATGTGCCTTAGAAGATTTGATTGTCAATTTAGTTGGTAAACAATGCAATAGTCAAAAGTAAGAGAAAGAAGGACCTCTACTGAAGACAAGGTGATACGAACTCAACCTACAACAAAGGTAGAACGTAGATCCAACTTTGATTTTTAGCCCAAGGATCTATCAAGAGTATTGGTTGTGTTTATGGATGGAACTAAACCTCTTGCTTATTAAGATTGAAGCAAAGTACTTAGTTATAAATAAGATGAACAATCACACAATTTTAAGTCTAAACTAATCTAGTAATTGTAATGAAAGGTAGATGTGAAACAATTCAAGTAAACTTGCAAAAGTTTCAAAAAACAAACTTTAAGGAAAATTCCTTACTTTGGTATATTAATTCTCAAACTTCAAATTATTATATTGTACATCAAACTAATGCTTATTTATAAGAAAACATAAAGGATATGAAATTCCTCTAGCCCTTAGGACTTCCTAAACTAAAACCCTAATCTAAAATAGGAATAAAAATAAACAAAACTAACAAAAGTGGAGTTTAGTGCATCAGACGAGACACGACTGTGCAATAAAGAACACATGTGTGTTTCAATGCCTAAAAAGAAGCATAATAATACATGGCTAACTTTACAGCTGACTGTACAGGTGTGTTTCATCCCCTAAGAAGAGACAGAATAGTACACGGCCGAATGAGGATAAAGACACAGGTGTGTCTCTGAGCATGTAACCTACTAGTTATTTTATATATATCAAACACGACCATGTGCTGAGATACATGGGCGCGTATCGTTTGAGTTTCCAATACCATCTTTTGAATATGAAATCAAGCTAACTAACTTGATTTCCTCATCTTGAGGATCTACCACCTTATTCATTATGCTAAGAATAAATGAATTTAATGAATTCTTGAACCTCTTAGCCCTTGACCACATCAGTGGCCCCTCAAAATGTATCGAATCATCACTTGGATGGTTGGGCTTGTTGGACTGACTTGACTTGATTGCATTATTTACCCCTTCCGCATAATGATTCATCCTCGAATCAATTCCTACAATAAAATCACAAAGAGATAAATCAGCAATATTGAAAGTACCACTTACACTATACTCATCGGGTAAGTTAATCTTGTAGGCATTGTCATTGATGCGCTCTAACACTTGGTAAGGTCCATCACCACATGGCATCAATTTAGATTTCCTTTGAGTTGGAAACCTTTTTTTACACAAATGTACCTAAACCTAGTCACCTGGTTTGAATACAACCTTAACACACCCCTTGTTTGCATGTTTAGCATATTGCTCATTCTTTCGCTCAACATTAGCTCGCACCTTTTCATGCAAAGACTTCACAAATTTTTCCTTTTTCTTTCCATATAAGTTTACTTATTCACTCAAAGGTAAAATTAATTAAATTTAAAGGACTTAATGGAATAAAGCCATAAACAATCTCAAAAAGATAGAAATTAGTAGAAGAATGCATACTATGATTATAAGCAAATTCAATATGTGGCGAGCAATCTTCTTATGATTTTAAATTATGCCTAACCATAGTCCTAAGTAATTAAGATAAAGTTCTATTATCTGCCTCAGTTTGCCCATCGGTATGTGGATGACATGTGGTAGAAAATAAAAGTTTAGTTCCCAATTTACCCTACAACGTCTTCTAAAAATAACTTAAGAACTTAACATCTCTATCACTCATAATTATTCTGGGCATACCATGCAAATGAACTATCTCCCTAAAGAATAAATCTGCAATATGTTGTGCATCATTAGTTTTTTAACAAGATATAAAATGAGCCATTTTAAAAAACCTATCTACAATAACATATATTGAATCATGACCATGCCTAGACCTAGGTAAACCAAGCACAAATCCATAGAAATATCAATCCAAGGTGAACTAGGCATGGATGAGGGCATGTATAAACCATGTGGTTTCAATTTAGACTTAGCATGTTTCTAAACAATGCACTTATCGCAAATTCTAGCAATATCTTTTTTCATCTTTGGCTAATAAAAATGTTCATGCAAAACATCTAAGGTTTTAGCTACTCCAAAATGTCCTATTAAACCACCCTGATGTGATTCACGAATAAACAACTCTCTCATAGAACATTTAGAAACACCTAATCTTTTCTCTTTAAACAAATAACCATCATGCCTATAAAATTTTTCAAAAGCAACATTTTCACATGCATGATAAAAACTACTAAAATCACTGTTATTTTCATACAATTCCTTAATATATTTAAATCCTAACAATTTAGCATTTAAGAAAGCAAGTAAAGTGTACCTCCTTAAAATTGCATCAGCCATAACATTCTCTTTACCTTGCTTGTATTTGATGATATAAGGAAATGACTCAATGAATTCACTCCACCCAGCATGTCATTTGTTAAGCTTGTTTTACCTCTTCAAGTGCTTTAAGAATTCATTATCAGTGTGTATTATGAACTCTTTAGGCAATAAATAGTACTGCCATGTCTTTAAAGTGTGAATTAAGGTATACATCTCCTTATCATAAATAGGGTACTTCAAGCTTCCACCATTTAACTTTTCACTACAATAAGCAATTGGTTGCCATCTTGCATTATAACAGCCTTAATTCCTAAACCTGAAGTATCACATTCAATTTCAAACATTTTAGAAAAGTTAGGAAGAGCAAATAAAGGAGAAGAAGTCAATTTATCCTTAAGCATATTAAATTATTGTTCTTGCGCTTCTCCCCACTTGAAGTTAATATTTTACTTGATGACTTCGATCAATGGTGCGACAATGGTGCTAAAATCCCTCACAAATCGTCTATAAAACTTATAAGACCATGAAAACTTCGCACATCACCAACTCCTCTAGGCGTAGGCCATTCTTTGATTTCCTTGACCTTCTTTTCATCTACCTCTATTCCTTTTGCACTAATAACAAAACCTAAGAAAACAAGCTTATGTGTGCAAAAACTACACTTTTTGAGGTTAGCATACAAAGATTCTTTACGCAACACTCCCAAAACTAAATGCACATGTTCAATATGGTATTCTAAAGATAATCTATATATAAGTATATCATCAAAATAAATAACCATAAATTTTCCAATAAAAGTACACAAAATATAGTTCATTAATCTCATAAAGTGCTAGGTGCGTTAGTTAAACCAAAAGGCATGACTAACCATTCATATAAACTATATTTTATTTTAAATACAGTTTTCCACTCATTACCCTCCTTTATACACATTTTATGACAACCACTTTTCAAATTAATCTTGGAAAACATAACAGTCCCATGCAACTCATCAAATATATCATCTAACCTAAGAATAGGATGACGATACTTTACCGTTATTTTATTGATGGCACTACAATCTACACACATTCTCCACATTCCATCCTTCTTAGGCATAAATAGAACGAGAATGGTGCACGGACTCATACTTTCTCTAATGTAACCTTTACTCATAAGGTCCTAAACTTGCCTTTGCAACTCTTTAGTTTCCTAAGGATTGCACCTACACATGGGTCTATTTAGAATTGTAGAACCAAGTATAAAGTCAATTTGATGCTCTATTCCTCTAATTGGCAGCAAACCACTACGAACATCATTGGGAAACACATCTTGAAAATCCTACAATAAACTCACAAAAGAACTAGGTAAATAAGGGTCAAGATCATTAGAGCTCAAATAAGATTCCTTATAAATAAGTATAAGGATAAGCTACCTCAAGAGTAAAGCTTTCCTTACATCTTTTTCTTTTACATTGAAACTTACTTTTCTCTCTTATTTTACCTCTATCTCGCTCAACTCTCCTTTTGCATGTGCATTACTCTTCTTTTTCCCATTGTGCATCCCCTCATACTCTTCTTCTTCCTCTCTTTACTCACTTCTCTCATTGCTTTTCCCACAACTCTCCTTTCATTTGTTTGCATTTTCTTTCTTATGTAAACTCTCTCTCTCTCTCTCTCTCTCACACACACACACTTTTTAGCACTTTTTCTTTTTCAAACTCTTCAACTCTTTTTCTTAGGAATTTTTGGTCCTCATACACCTCTTTAGAACTTAAAGGTTTAAGGATGATGGGTTCATTATTCATTACAAAAGAATATCTATTAGAAAACCCATTATAATTAGCCCTCCTATCATATTGCCAAGGACGCTCTAAAAGAATATGATAAGCTTGCATAGGCACTACATCACACAATACTTCAACTTGATATTTGCCTATGGAAAATGCTACCTTCACTTATTTAGTCATTTTTATCCACCATAATCATTCAACCACTGCAATGTGTAAGGCCTTGGATGCTTCATGGTATATAAATGTAATTCCTCAACTAACATGGTACTAGAAACATTTGTACAACTACCCCCATTAATGATCATACAATATACCTAATCTTAGACCTTGCATCTAGTGTGAAAGATGTTCTCACGTTGTACCTCTTCCTCTATTTTGGATTGCACATTCATGACTCGCCTTGCAATAAATAATTCATCATGTGACAAATTTTGTACTATCTCATCATCACTTACATCCTTAATTTTGGGCATCTCCAAATTGCACTCATCACTATCACTTTCGCTAAAGACTTCGCCACCCCTCACAGTCATGGTGCGCTTATTTGGACAATTAGAAGAGATATGCCCATAACCCAAATATTTAAAACATTGAACATCACAAGATCTTTTAGTTCGAGTCTCACCTTTATCTTTGGCCTTGGTGTTTCCCCTTCCTTCACTCATTTGTTGCTGTCAACTTTTGTTTTATTATAGCCTTTATTACCATTCTTCCAATTTGACTTCCAAGTAGGATTATAAGAAGTCGAATTGCCATTTAAACTTTTGGACTTCAATTATTTCTCAATCTTGATTTCCATGTGCAGCATATCATCCATGTCAACATAGTGATGTAACTCCACTAGATCAGCTATGTTTCTGTTCAACCCATACAAAAATATTACAATGGTAGCCTCAAGATCTTCTTCAACATTAGCTCTAATCATAGCTATCTCCATTGCTTGATGATACTCCTCTAACCTTTTAGATATTTGTACAAGGTTTTAGAGTTTACTGTACAATTCTCTATAATAGTGTGAAGGAATAAAACTCTTACGCATGATCGCCTTCATTTCATCCTATGTCTCAATAGGTGGTTCATGATTCCTTCTTCTACTAGTCACCAACTGATCCCACCACACTAGGGTATAATCAGTAAATACCATTGTGGCTAGCTTCATTTTCTTTACTTTAGAATATTGATGGCATTCAAAGATGAATTTCACCTTTTTCTCCAATTCCAGGTAGGCCTCGGCATCGCTATTTCCTTGGAAGATTGGAATCTTCATTTTGATGCTTCCCAAGTTGCTATTAACTTTCATCTTCCCATTTCTGCTAAAATTGGATGTTTGTTCATCATCCTCTTATTCACGTATCCCTCAGTTTCTTGTGTTGTATAAACTAGCATCTTCATGATAACTGGACTTCATATTGTCAACTCGGTCTGCCAAATCTCCAATCTGAGTTCTCAAATTTATTTTTAGTCTTTCAAACATTTAGGTCATGGCCTTTATGTACAACTTTAGATCTAACATCCCTTCACTGTCTTTACATATTGTTTTAGATTTCCCTATAAAAATTGGTTAGCAATAAAAATCCTCACAAATCACTCCTTTACGTGCTTCACTCAATTAAAATGGCACTCACACTCGTGTTTCACTCAATAGGTTTGTTTTACCCTTTTATAAGCTCACCACTGACTTTTTACCACTCAAATTCTCCAAATCTCAGTTCTAATAAAACTAATGATAATTTTTCAAGAGTTAATCAATCAACGAAACACCACAATTACAAAATTAGGTTAGATTTAACATTCAAAGTGATTATCCATAAATCAAAAATTAAGAAAATAAGCAAGTGAACAAATCTTAGCTTAGAATGCAAGAATTTATCCCAATTTAGTAGCCAAGAGAACGCACACAATGAGAAAAAAATATTTAATAAGAGGAATCAAGTATAATTTCCAGGTCCCATAATAGTATCAACAACACAAGGCTGAGTTAAACAAAAAACTTCAATTTTTTTAAACTGATGTGAATTTTCTTTTAAATTATAGAAAATTACGACGAAGAAGAAAAGATATGATATGAGAAAATTTTAAAGGATAATTAACCAAACCTTGAAGTTTAAATATCAAACTGATATGAACCCTACCTAAAACAGAGGTAGAATGCAGATCCAACTTTGAATTTCAGCCCAAGGATCTATCAAGAGTATTAGTTGTATTTGTGGATGGAACTAAACCCTTTGCTTATTAATATTAAAGCAAAGTGCTTAGTTATAAATAAGATGAACAATCACACAATTCTAAGTCTAAACTAACCTAGTAATTGTAATGAAAGGTAGATGTAAAACAATTCAAGAAAACTTGCAAAAGTTTTAAAGAACAAAGTTTAAGGAAAATTCCTTACTTTGGTATATTAATTCTCAAAGTTCAAATTCATATATTGTACATTAAACTAATGCTTATTTATAAGAAAACAGAAAGGATATGAAAGTCCTCTAGCCCTTAGGACTTCCTAAACTAAAACCCTAAACTAAAATAGGAATAAAAATAAACAAAACCAATAAAAGTCGAGTTTAGTACATTAGACGAGACACATCCATGCAACAAAGAACATGGGCGTCTTTTGATACCCAAAAAGAAACAGAATGATACTTGGCTAACTTCACGGTTGACTTCAGGGTGTGTTTCAAACCCTAAGAAGAGACATAATGGTGCACTGCCGAATGAGGATAAAGACACGGGCGTGTCTTTGAGTGTGTACCTTACTGGTCATTTTCCATACATCAAATATTGCCATGTGCTGAGATATACAGGTGTGCATCACTTGAGTCGTCAATACCTTCTTCTAAATAGGAAATCAAGCTAACTAACTTGATTTTTTCATCTTGAGGCTCCACCACCTTATTCATTATGCTAAGAACAAATGAATTTAACATATTATTGAACCTCTTAGCCCTTGACCTCGTTAGTGGCCCCTCAAAATGTATTGAGTCATTACTTGGATGGTTGGGCTTATTGGACTGGCTTAGCTTAATTGCATCATAATGTCAGCACTTAATCATATAACTGAGAGCTTACATGTAAAATGCAATGAAGAAAATTATTCTAACTTTCATATTGTTAATAAAAAGATTTCTCCCACAATACAAGTTTCACCAACTAAGCTAGTTAGTAATAGAGTGAAGAATGAGAATATTTTATTTTCGCCTGTGTGTTTTAATGAGCATGTAACTTTGGGTACAAATATTAATGATTTGGATCATATATTAATTGGTGATGGTGGCAATAATTTAAAAGCTAGAAAGGCTATTTTTCCAAACATTGATAATAATGTGTAATTATTTACTACTGAATCGAAGAAAAGTTATAGAGCATAAAATGTTAAATCACAACATCATCAAGTAACCAAAAGTTAAATTAGATGAGCTAAGTAAATATTTTAGCAAAATTTTATTGTAGTTTTTAATTTTTGAAATATCTAAATTATGTTTTTTTCTAGCATCAAGTTGAAAATCAACTTCCAAGTTTAGGATCAATTGTAGGTAATGCAAAAATGCATTATTCTCAATATACTAAACATGGAACTTCACAAAAAATGAAATGTGACACCTCTCCCCACCAATAACCCATCGAACAGCACCGTCACTCTAGCTGCTCCACTCGATGCACTGATGTAGAGAGGCGTCACTTCTGGGTTATAACTTAACAAATAATACTATCGACCAGTCTCAATTCAAGTAAACTTGCAAAAGTTTAAGGAAAATTTTTTACTTTGGTATATTAATTCACAAACTTCAAATTCATATATTATACATCAAACTAATGCTTATTTATAAGAAAACACAAAGGATATGATAGTCCTCTATCCCTTAGGACTTCCTAAACTAAAATAGGAATAAAAATAAAAAAAACCAACAAAAGTCGGGTTTAGTGCATCAGACGAGACACGGTCGTCCAATAAAGAATAGGGGCATGTTTCGATACCCAAATAGAAATAGAATGATACATGGCTAACTGCACGGGCGTGTTTCAACCCTTAAGAAGAGATAAAATGGTACATGACCGAATGAGGATAAAGACACTAGTGTGTACCCTACTAGTCCTTTTCCATACATCAAACATGGCTATGTTCCGAGATACATAGGCATGTATCGCTTGAGTCGCTAATACCATCTTCTGACTAGGAAATCAAGCTAACTAACTTAATTTTTTCATCATGAGGCTCCACCACTTTATTCATTATGCTAAAAACCTTTTAGCCCTTGACCTCGTCAATGGCCCCTCAAAATGTATCGAATTATTACTTGGATGGTTGGGCTTGTTAGACTGGCTTAACTTGATTGCATCATATCCCCCTTCCATAGAATAATTCATCCTCGAATCAGCATCTACATCAAAATCATAAAGAGATAAATCAGCAACATTGAAAGTACCACTTACACTATACTCACCAGGTAAGTTAATCTTGTAGGCATTATCATTGATTCACTCCAACACTTGAAAAGGTCCATCAACATAAGGCATTAATTTAGATTTTCTTTCAGTTGGAAACCTTTCTTTGTGTAAATGTACCCAAACCCAGTCGCGTGGTTTGAATACAACCTTAACACGCCCCTTGTTTGTATGTTTGGCATATTGCTCATTATTTCACTCAAGATTAGCTCGCACCTTTTTATGTAAACACCTCATAAATTCTGCCTTATTCTTTCCATCTAAATTTACTTGTTCACTTAAAGGTAAAGCAATTAAATCTAAAGGACTTAATGGAATAAAGCCATAAATAATCTCAAAAGGACAGAAATTAGTAGAAGAATACACACTACGATTATAAGCAAATTCAATATGTGGCAAGCAATCTTCCTATGATTTTAAATTATGCCTAACTATAGTCCTAAATAATTGAGACAAAGTTCTATTAACCACCTCTGTTTGCCCATCAGTTTGTGGATGACATATGGTAAAAAATAAAAGTTTAATTCCCAATTTACCCCATAATGTCTTCCAAAAATAACTTAAGAACTTAGCATCTCTATCACTCGTAATTATTCTAGGCATACCATGCAAACAAACTACCTCCCTAAACAATAAATCTACAACATGTTGTGCATCATTAGATTTTCTACATGCTATAAATGAGCCATTTTAGAAAACCTATCCACAACAATATATATTGAATCATGTCAATGCCTAGACCTAGGTAAACTAAGAATAATATCTATAGAAATATCAATCCAAGGTGAACTAGGCATGGGTAAGGGCATGTACAAACCATGTAGTTTCAATTTAGACTTAGCCGATTTACAAACAATGCACTTATCATAAATTCTAGTAATATCTTTTTTCATATTTGGCCAATAAAAATGTTCATGCAAAACATCTAAGGTTTTAGCTATTCCAAAATGTCCCATTAAACCACCCTGATATGCTTCACGAACAAGCAACTCTGCATAGAACATTTAGAAACACACAATATTTTCTCTTTAAACAAATAACCATCATCCCTATAAAATTTTTCAAAAGAAACATTTTCACATGCATGATAAACACTACTAAAATCACTGTCATTTTCATACAATTCCTTAATGTATTAAAATCCTAACAATTTAGCATCTAAGAAAGCAACTAAAGTGTACCTCCTTAAAAGTGCATCAACCACAACATTCTCTTTACTTTATTTGTATTTGATGATATAAAGAAATGACTCAATGAATTCACTCCACTTAGCATGTCATTTGTTAAGCTTGTTTTGTCCCTTCAAATGCTTTAAGGATTCATGATCAGTGTGTATCATAAACTCTCTAGGTAATAAATAATGCTGCCAAGTCTCTAAAGTGCGAATTAAGGCATTATTCTCCTTTTCATAAATAGGGTACTTTAAGCTTGCACCATTTAACTTTTCACCACAATAAGCAATTGGTTTCCCATTTTCCATTAGAACAGCCCCAATTCCCAAACCTGAAGCATCACATTCAATTTCAAAACATTTTAAAAAAGTTAATAAGAGTAAGTAAAGGAGCAGAAGTCAACTTATGCTTAAGCATATTAAATGCTTATTCTTATGCTTCTACCCACTTAAAGCCAATATTTTTCTTGATGACTTCGGCCAATGGTGCGGCAATGGTGCTAAAATCCCTCACAAATCATCTACAAAAGGTTGCAAGACTATGAAAACTTCGCACATCACCAACTCCTCTAGGTGTAGGCCATTCTTTGATTACCTTAACCTTCTCTTCATTTACCTCTATTCCTTTTGCACTAACAATAAAACCTAAGAAAACAAGCTTATATGTGCAAAAACTACACTTTTTGAGGTTAGCATACAAACATTCTTTACATAACACTCCCAAAACCAAATGCACATGTTCAATATGGACTTCCAAAGATTTACTATAGATAAGTATATAATCAAAATAAATAACCATAAATTTTCCAATAAAAGTATGCAAAACATGGTTCTTTAATCTCATAAAAGTGCTAGGTGCATTAGTTAAGCAAAAAGGCATGACTAACTATTCATATAAACCATATTATAATTTAAATGCAGCTTTCCACTCATCACCCTCTTTCATGCGAATTTGATAATAGCCACTTTTCGAATCAATCTTGGAAAACATGACAGCCCTATGCAACTCATCAAACATATCATCTAATCTAGGAATAGGATGATGATACTTTACCGTTATTTTTTTGATGGCGTGACAATCTACACACATTCTCCATATTCCATCCTTCTTAGACACAAGTAGAACGGGAACGGTGCACAGACTCATACTTTCTCTAATGTAACCTTTACTCATAAGGTCCTCAACCTTCCTTTATAACTCTTTGGTTTTTTTAGGATTGCATGTATACGCAGGACTATTTGGAAGTGTAGAACCAGGTATAAAGTCAATTTGATGCTCTATTCCTCTAATTGGCAGCAAACCACTAGGAACATTATTGGGAAACACATCTTAAAAATCCTGTAATAAACTTACAAAAGAACTAGGCAAAGAAGGATCAAGATCATTAGAGCTTAAATAAGATTCCTTATAAACAACTACAAGGATAGGCCGCCTCAAGAGTAAATCTTACCTTGCATCTTTTTCATTTGCATAAAAACTTGCTTTTCTTTCTTGTTTTACCTCTATCTCACTCAACTCTCCTTTTGTATGTGCATCACTCTTCTTTTTCCCATTGTGCATCCCCTCATACTCCTTTTTCCTCTCTTTGCTCACTTCTCTCATTGCTTTTGAGGGAAAGCATTTCATTCGCTAGCTTAGCGACAGAATCTATATTCCGTCGCTGATTTCATTATATTACTTTTACAATGATTTTTTTGAAATTGTGTATTTAATATAAATTATATTTTAAATCAAGAATATATTTTAAAAAATGAATAATAATTGAAAGAAATTCAAAATTTTTTTCTACTACAATAAACAAGATACTGAATTCAATGGAAAATTAGTTAAATATTTTTTTGATTTTTAAACATTTTTTATTTAACTAATTATCAAATATTTTTTATGCAAGATAATGTTATCTATTTTATTTATTTATTTTTTTCAATAAATATAATTTTTTTCAATAAATATATTATTTGGGAATAAATAAATTTATTATATTATTGTCAATAAATATGTTAATTGTTATACAATTTATTAGATTAGTGACGAAAAAAATTTTCAGTCGCTAATCTAGCGACGGAAAAGAATTTTTGTCGCTAGCTTAGTGACAGAATCTACATCCTGTCGCTGATTTCATTGTATTACTTTTACAATGATTTTTTTTGAAATTGTGTATTTAATATAAATTATGTTTTAAATCAAGAATATATTTTAAAAATGAATAATAATTAAAAGAAATTTAAAAAAATTTTCTAATACGATAAACATGATACTGAATTCAATGGAAAAGTAGTTAAATATTTTTTTGATTTTTAAAAATTTTTTATTTAATTTATTATCAAATATTTTTTATGCAAGATAATGTTATCTATTTTATTTTTTTTTCAATAAATATAATTTTTTGATATAAATCTATTATTTGGGAACAAATAAATTTATTATTTTTAATAAATTTTATTATATTATTCTTAATAAATATGTTAATTATTATACAATTTATTAGATTAATTTATATATATTATTTATAACAAGGTTTTATACAAAATTATTGCTTAATCTGTATAAACAATCTTCTTAATCATAAATAAAAACTCTAATGGGCTATTGTCAATAAATATATTATCCTTGCGCACCAATAAAAAATAACAACTCTAATAGACTATTGTCGGCAGCACCAATCTTGCCTCTATTCATTAAAATCATTAAAAAAAATGAACTAAAAATAAAGGCTTAGCAATCCAATTTCTTGCCTTTACTCTTTTTTTTTTCTTTTGCTTGAAAACTTTAGAAACAAAATAGGGTCTGCTTTCACTTTCTTGAAAGCTTTCATCTGTTTCCTGATTAGGGGCGAACTAGATGAATATGAATTAGAGTCGCTCCATCTCCCTGACCCACTGCTTCAAGCTTTCGTCTGCCCTGGCACATGCCCGTTTCCCTAGCAAATGCTCCATTCCTCATCTTGTGGTTTAAACCAACGTATGGAGAAACAAAAGTAAACTTTTTTTTTTCGATTCCTTATTTTTTTGTTATTTGCTCTTTTTCTTCTTTATTCCTCACTTCCTTTTCTTAGATCCAGAGTGAAATATTCTTAGATCTAGAATAATATAACAAAATTGTGCGTTGACTCATCTCGGTACTAGTATTAGATCACTCATCTCGCTACTACAACTTCACCATCTTTAGGTTCACAGCTCAAATTGTCCTTGGAGAAACTTCCCAAATGACCGTACTAACTTTTAGAAAAAAATTCAAAATTTTATTTTCAAAATATTTAAATACATTTGAAGAAAAGTTAAAAAATAAAAAAAATAAAAATTAGTATGTGGACTTAAATAATAAAAATTTTAAGCTTATTCAGTACACCATATTCAACTTCGTTGCTCGTAGGGAAAAGCTGCATTAATTCTAATTAATTTTTAATTTAATTTTATTAATATTAGTATATATTAAATAATTGAATAATTAATTAATTCTAATTAATTAATTTTACTTTTATTTTTAATTAATTAATATATTAAAAATGAAATATTTTTATTAAAAAAATTACTTATATATATAAAATATTTTTTTGAGTCACTATCAAAAATAAAAATTTATTTAGAGGTAAAATTAGAAAAAATAAGTATATCTCTAACTATATATAAATAAATAATTAAAACCTTAACCCTACTTTTTTTCAATTTTTTAACTTCCCTCTTTT